>MU856901.1:10949-127002 GCA_033296705.1 Chaetomidium leptoderma | reverse complement strand
GATGCCTCCTCCTCCTCCTCCGCCGCCGCCTCCCCCCCCGGCCAGCTCCAGCAGCGGCACCGTCGCGGCCCCTCCCCCGCCGCCGCCGCTTACCATCGTCACCAGCGCCAAGCCGACCCCGACTAAATCCGTCGGCACCATCGCCCCGCCCTCCAAGACCACCTCGACCGGCCAGACGGCTGTCACGGCGGGCGCGGGCCACAATCACGCCCAGCGTGCCGGGGGCGCGCTGGCGGCTATTGCTGTTGCTGCTGCTCTTCTCTGAGAAAGCTCCCCCTCTCTCCCTCTCTCTCTCTTTCTCGCCGGGAGGGGTTCGGGGTGGGTTTTGGGATGGGGTTTTTTTTTGTGATGTGGATGTGGATGTGAAACGGGGGTTGGTTGTGGTTTGCTTGTTGGAGATGGTTCTAGGATGTTGGGATTTTTTCTCATGACGGCTTTTGTGCCATTCTTGTGGAGGAGATAACATAGATGTTTTGGTTTTCCAAGTTTTATATCTATCTAGGTAGTCATACTAGTTTTTTACCACAAGGTGGGTTCCTGATACTGCGGGAACCCGAACCTAAGCAATGGAATGTAATCACTTTTGATCTAACCCTATTCTTCGCGTTGAGTTTGAGAGTTGGAATACCTATGGCGCTCGTCAGGAAGGTGTCAAGTATGTCATATTGGCCGTAAACTACTGCTCTGTGTAAGACTCTAGGCACACTACGACAGTCCCCCGCCCTCTTTTCCTTCGCAGGTGAACTCTAGAAACCAGCCTGCCAGCGAGTGGCGCTATATCCGTGGCGGATAATAGCCGGTCTGGTCCCAATTATCATGCCGGCCGCCACAATCACTGACGGCTTATACTTCCCGTCCTCTCCCAAGCTACCATAGGCGCTCGCGGGCGGCACAGAAAAACCAGCGCAACGCAGTGAACCACAAGGCATAAATCCGTATAGTGCTATTGGCCACGCTTGTCTGTGTCACCAAAACTGACGGCATGATGACAGCGACGGTTTCTGCCTGCAGGTACCTCAACTCGGCTGCAAAGCACGCTGCCCTCGGCCGGCGATGCAGGTTCCTGTGCCGGAGGGATTCCAATTCGACGGCCGGGCCACTGAATGTAACCGGCTAGATTGCGCCAAGACGCGGTTGGATTCGACAGGTAGCATTCCTGACTGGCAATGTGATACGAATAGGCTTTGGCCGGTGTGCGAGTGAACGCAAACGGCGGGCGCGAGAGTGGTAGACGGTTGCTCGCTTGGACTACGGTTGGGTCCAGGGTACGTTGAGCTGTGTGTGGTGGCTTTTTCGAGACGCGACGCGACGTTCTCTAGGATGCTGAAGGGCAAACGGTGAGCACAAAGCCGGCGATGACCATCAAGCTTGTGAGTCTGGGCGTTTTTGCCAACGTACATACCTGCTCCCTGTTTCAACCGGTCCTACCAGCCGCCCTCTCACGCTGCGATGGAACGACAAAACCCCCAACCTACCAACCTTAAAAGATGTAAGAATATGCCAGGGTAGCTAGCTGCCGGCCGGGCTCAGGTGAGAGCCGCCATGCGCTTCACCACCTCCTCCACCCTGACGGCTCCGCCAAGTAAATCCCTCCCGGCCTCCCGATCCCGGCCGTTCTCGCCCAGCACCACCAGCTTGACAATCTCCCCGTCATCGCCCATGACCAGCCGGCCGGTGCGCCCGTCGGCCCACTCGATGCTTAGGTGCTTCGCCTCGGCATCGGCCGGCGCGATATCCACCAGCCGGTTCAACTGCTCCTCCTCTCCCTCCTCATCCCTCTCCCTCCCCATCCCAGCCGCCTTCCTCAAGTCAGCCACGACGCCCAGCCGATGATGATACCGCACCACCTCCCTCCGCAGCGCGCGCGCAAACCGCGCCAGGTCCTGCCGCCCAACACCCCCATCCCCATCACCGCCCCGCCCTGCCGGCTTTTTCGCCGGCGGCGCAGGCAGATACCTCCCCGCCAACCCCGCCAGCGGGATACACGGCGGCAGGGTATGCCTGTGAACACGCAAAAGGCGACTCCCACCACCACCACCACCACCACCACCACCACCCGGATACGGCCTGTTCAGGAGGACGTAGTACGGGCGGAGGAACCGGGCGCGGCTGATGACCTCGACGCGCAGGCCCAGGATGGCGCCGCCGTCGACGGCGTGGGGGTCGGGGTCGCGCGCGCGGAAGGTGGTGAGGGTGGCGCAGGCGCGGTAGAGGGATTGTTGGTTGTGGGCTTGTTGGAGGGCGGATTGGGCGCGGAGTTTTGGGTTGAGGGTTGCGGCGTCGGTGGTGGTGGTGGTGGTGGTGGTGTTGTCTTTGCGTGGTAAGGTGAGGGTGGTGGTGGGTTGGTCTGCTGCCTCTGTGAAGAGTTGGCGTGTTGAGGGGGCGGTGATGAGGGTTGAGGTTTGGATGCGGAGCTGTTTCTTGAGAGAGGCGACTGCGGTTGTTGTTAGCGGCTTGGGTTTGGATTCAAGCTTGAAATTCTCATCTGATGTACTTTTGGCTTGTAAATCGTCAATCTCATCATCAAGATCCGACGCCATTTTCGACTGGTACGCGTCCAACCTCGAAGTGTATTTGTCGGAGGGTTGCAGTGACCACCTAAATGGTGCAAAATGCCGTTGAAGTGTCAAAGCAATTGCCAAAGTCGAATGCGCTTTTAGCAAAGCGGCGAGTGTGTTTGGAATTACTTATTGGATGAGAGGTTACTTGAACGCAACGGGGCTGTCACGATCGTTTGTTTACACTGAGTTTCCACTTTGCGATGGCCCCTGGCGAGCCATGTGTTGCAGAGTCTTGGCGTCCACAGGTGAGCCCCAGACCTTTTCTCGGCTTGGCACAACAGTGGGTCTTCCCCTCATCCCTTTGGCTGTGCATAGAGCCACTTTCTGTGGGCCCGCCAAGGCGACTTCGATACCTCGAGGTTAGAGCTTTCCACTATAAATTAGAGGCTACTGCCTGTATTTAGCGGCTGAACTTTTGAGTTTCAGTGGGGTGACAGGGGTGGTAGGGGCTGATTGGAGAAATCTTAGGGCAGTGGGAGGGGACGCAGAAGTATCACTACCAAACTGCCATGTATTATGGGTCTGGTCTTGGCGGCTACAGGGTTGTTTTTTGCTGTGGCCCACAAAAAGTGGCTCTATGCACAGCCAAAGGGATCGTAGGCTTGGCCCGATCCGGCAAGCCTGACGCAGAACCGTGAAGGGAACAAACCGCCTTCACCTGGGTTAAATAAAAAACTGAAAGGTAAACTAAGGTAGGTAGAACTTGGTATAGTTAGTTTCAATCGATGGCAAAAACGGTAAAGATTACTACATTGCGACTCCTCCGAAACTAGAGACACAGATTATAGACTGAGCATCTGTGGGGTTCGCCCCAGCGCGCGCAAAGGCCACGGTCGCAGCTTGCACCACGAGACGCTAGTCAGATCCCCCACGCCGCCCCAGGGGTTGCCTGCTTGCCTCCGACCTGCCGGGTCTACGCGACGTGGCCCGGATGCTGACAGTTGGATTTTCTTCGGCGCCGCTCCTTCTTTGATGTTCCGGCAGCCTCCGTGAAAAGGCCACCTTCGTTTTCAAGACGCCAACGAGCAGACGTCTTGCCAGTGTACAGATTATTGTCTCTCGTTAATTGTTTTGCCCGAGTCTGGTCTCGCATTGTTCTTTTCGCTGTGCGCCCAAGTCCCACCAAAGCTTGTCTGTCAGACTGTCCTTGGACCTCTCTCCCCCGACCCCTCGCCGTCTGTCAACGACGACGACGTGTAACATCGCACTCGCACACGACACACTCCCTCGATTACATACATACATATCAATACCTATGGGTACCAAGTCTCGTCGCGCCAAATCGCCGACGACCCCCAACGGTTCCCTCGGACGCGCCTCCGGGAGGCAGACCAACGGCCAACTCCCCAAGATGAACGCCAACGTCGAGTTACTGCGCCGCAACATAGCTCACGAAACCTCGACCACCGAGGGCGCCGCCGCAAATCTAATGGCGCGCGAATCCTTCTCGCTCGACGACGACCCCCGTCCCAGGACGCCGACCTACAACAACCATGGCTTCTTCGAATTGCCAAAGAGGGACCAGCGGAACTTTGGCCTGCTGGTCCTCCTCTACTTCCTCCAGGGCATCCCTCTCGGCCTGGCGTCGGGGTCCGTCCCATTTCTACTCAAGAACCACATGTCGTACAGCGAGATCGGCATCTTCAGCTTAGCGTCGTACCCCTATTCTCTGAAGCTCTTCTGGAGCCCCATTGTGGATGCGTTATGGAGTCCCAAGATCGGTCGGAGAAAGAGCTGGATTCTTCCCATCCAACTGCTATCCGGGATAGGCATGCTGTGGTTAGGGTCAAAGATTGAAGTCATGATGGCATTGACGGGCAAGCCCGGCGGTCCCACCGTCTGGGGCATGACCGGCTGGTGGTTCTTCTTGGTGCTCATGTGCGCCACCCAGGACATCGCCGTCGACGGCTGGGCGCTGACCCTGCTCACCCCGAGCAACGTCTCGTACGCCTCCACCGCGCAGACGGTCGGTCTTACCGCCGGCCAGTTCCTCTCTTACACCGTGTTCCTGGCCTTCTACTCCAAGGACTTCGCCAACCGGTGGTTCCGCGACGTGCCGCTCGACTACGGCATGTTGAGCCTGGGCGGCTACCTCACCTTCGCAGGGTGGGCCTACATCATCGTGACCATCGGCCTGGCCTTCCTCAAGCGGGAGGAAAAGACCAAGAACGAAGACGGCATCTGGGACGTGTACAAGATCATGTGGGGCGTGCTCAAGCTCAAGAACATCCAGACCATCATCCTCGTCCACCTCATCGCCAAGATCGGCTTCCAAGCCAACGACGGCGTCACGGGCCTCAAACTCCTCGACAAAGGCTTCGGCACCGACAACATGGCGCTCACCGTGCTGATCGACTTCCCCTTCGAGATCGGCCTCGGCTACTACGCCGGCAAATGGTCCCAAGAATACACCCCGATGCGCCTCTGGTGCTGGGGTTTCGCCGGCCGCCTCGCCGCCGCCGTGCTCGCCCAATTCACCGTCTCCATCTTCCCCGCCGCCGGCGTCACGCCCTGGTACCTGCTCACCGTCATCCTCCAACACGTCTTCTCGACCTTCACCAACACCATCATGTTCGTCGCCGTCGCCGCCTTCCACGCCCGCATCGCCGACCCGGTCATCGGCGGCACCTACATGACCCTCCTCGCCACAGTCTGCAACCTCGGCGGCACCTTCCCCCGCTTCTTTGTCCTCCGCATGGTCGACGCCTTCACAGCCGCCACCTGCCTGCCCAACCCCAACCCCAACCCAGCGGACCCCCACTTCAAACTCACCGCGCCCGCCGTGACCAGCCCCTTCAGCTGCGCCGTGCAGGCCGACAAGGAGCGGTGCCTGGCGGGCGGCGGCATCTGCGAGACGCAGCGCGACGGCTACTACACGGTCAACATCATCTGCGTCCTGATCGGCGCCGTCACCTTTGTCATGTTTATTCGCCCCAAGGTGTTGCAGCTCCAGGCCCTGCCGCTTCGCGCTTGGCGTCTGTCTTCTTCGCCCGCCTCGTCTAAATACTGATACGCCTTGCAAGGTTCTCTGGTGGCCCGCGGTTTCATGGGGGGGTGGGGTTAATGTCAAGGATCACTTCTGTAGCGTATATAGAGGAATACAGACTCGTGAAACGTTGGCGTGTCATCCTAAATGCCGGTCCGTTAAATTTAAAGAGAGCTGTGACAAGTCAACAATAAACGAGACATCGCCGTCTTGTATGGATGGGAAAACATATGACAAGATGGCACTGGGGCTCGACACGTTTTCTCAACACTCGTCTGTGATGAGCTAACGCGCCAGGACATAAACCATTTCACGATATAATCAATGGGCACGCAAGGCAGATGGACAACCTGTATTCTGGCTAGTCTGCAAGAGCTATAGGCCTGCCACTGGAACTCGCCACGGTCATCAGAACCTGAAATCCTCTGAAAGACTCCAGAATCTCCTTCCGAAACAACTTGCATCATAAATCCACGCAAAAATCCCAGTCACCAGCCCACTGTCGTCCACTGCCGTCCACAACACCACATGATGCCACCCTAAGGAGGTCCGAGTTGAGTGAGATGAGCCGCTTACCAAGCAGAGCCAGGAGCCGCAACATCATCACCACCACCAGCATCAGCATCAGCGTCATCACCACCGGCACCCCAGGCGGCCCCGCCAGTACCGGCGTTAGCGCCCTCGTCCTCGAAGTCGGAATCAGCCTCGAACTTGAGGTTGGTTGCCGATGCGCCCTCGGGAACATAGGACTGCAGGAAATCGGGGACTTCCTGGTTCGTCTCCATGAGAGTGCGGGTGAGGACCGAAGCAATAGGCTCATCGCGATCGGAATAGAAAGACGTCGCGAGGCCGCGATGGCCAATGCGACCAGTACGACCTGTAAGCGTTAGACACCAAGCTCAACGAGTTGCCGGGTTGGATAAACTTACCAATGCGATGAGTGTACTCCTCAATGCCACCATGATCCATGGACGGGAGATCGAAGTTGATGACGTGCATGATGTTGCGAACATCGATACCGCGAGCCGTGACACCAGTGGCGATCAGGATGGGCCACTGACCACTACGGAAACCACGCATGGCGGCCTCGCGCTCCCGTTGGTTGCGGTCCGCGTGCATCGACGTGCACGGCATACCCAGGTTGAAGAGGTAATCATCAACCTCTTCGGCCGTGCGCTTCCAATTGACGAAGATGATGGTGCGCGTGGGAGGCAGAGACTTGATGAGATCAATCAGTGCCTGCTTCTTCAGGGAAGGATCGACGTAGATGATGCTCTGCTTGATGTTCCCGTGCGAGCTGCCCGCACGACCAACACGGAGTCGAACATGGGTCTCGGCCAGATGCGTCTTGGCTAGCTCACGAGCGGCCTTGGGGAAGGTGGCCGAAAACAGCATGTAGTTGAGGTTGCCCTCTTCCTGTTCTGTTCACGAGTTAGACCATGGTAATTTCTGAGTCCAATCAAGATGCAAAACTCACCACCGCCAGACATGATCTTGTCGAGCTGCTCCTTCCAATCATCGTCGAGCAACTCATCAGCCTCGTCGATGACCATGTACCGCACGCGACGGAGGGTCAGAACCTGGGGCTTTTCCATGAAGTGAACCAGCCGACCGGGAGTGGCGATCAGCACATCGCATCCCTTTTGAAGCTGCTGCTCCTGATCCCGGGCAGCACCACCGCCGTAAACGACGCAAGGACGCAGCATGGTGCGATAGCAGAACTTCCGGGCCTCATTGAAGATCTGCACGGCCAGCTCGCGAGTGGGAACCACGACGACGACCAAGGGCTCAGCACGCATGGGCTGATCCACCCCTTCCTGGAAGGTGGCCGGGTTCGGCCGGGGAGCAGCCAGCTTTTTGGCTTTTCCCATCAACTTGCTCAGAATCGGGATCAGGTATGCACCTGTCTTGCCCGAGCCTAAATAAACTTGTGAGCATGGAAACCCAACCGCGGAACAACTCATTTACTCACCCGTCTGTGCGATGCCAATCACATCATGGCCCAGAAAAATTGCGGGAAGGCAATAGCGCTGGATCGGAGTCGGGACTTCATATCCAGCCAGTTCAACATTCCTGAGCATGGCCGGGTGCAGACCGGCATCCTTGAAGTTCGCGATGGGATCAACGCGAGTGGGGCCCTCCTGGCACAGCTTGATCGAGGCGATCCTGATTTCTACGTTAGTGGGCAATTCTTTTCAAACAGCCGGGTAATCAACTTACGTGCTGAAATCGAGGCCTTGTCTGGCGCGATTCTTCGGGTCGCCAAACAGTTCGGCCTCTAGGGCAGGGTGCTCCGGACCAATGTTGTTCTCGCCCTCGTCTCCGTTCCACTCATAGACCCGAGCGTTGCTGTCCCACTCGTGACCACCGTCGTTGCTGTACGAGTTGTAGTCATAAGCGGTGGCCTGAACCCAGCCAGCAGGGGCCTGCGGCTTTGCGTTCATGTTGTTGCTGCCGGTGTCGGGAAGGGCTTCCTGCAGCTCTGCAGTGCCAAAGGCACCGGTGGTGTGAGGAGCGATGTGCTCGCCCGCATCAGCAGGCGAGGGAGTCGGACCCCGATTGTGGTCCGCCATTGTCAGTTTGGGTGCTGACTTTGTCTGCAAGGAAAAAAGAAACGAAAGTTAGCTGCGCGTTCATCGACCATCGGTCAACAAGGGTGGTTGGAGGAGAGTGCTTGATGAATGGTACCTGAATAAGAACCGCCGAGAATGGAGGTTCTGGAAATGCAGGGAGGGGAGCAGAAGAAACGCCGCCTCGTGGGGAAGTAGGAATAAATCCCTGGGTGAGGTTTCTTTGCAAAGAGAGAGGAGGGGTCGAGAAAGATGCGCGTGGAATGGAAGTGGTCTGTGGAGGAGAAAGGAAGTGGTTTGTGGAGGAGAAAGGAAGTTGAGTGGTGGAAATGGGAAAGGCAGGAGGAGGACGGTATGCCGGCTGCCTGGAGATCAAGGTGTGTTTCTTTGCGGGAAGGCACAACTGGAACTCCAGTGCCAGTGGGATTACTTTCCGCAAGGAAAGACCGACCAGGCGGGGAGAGGTAGAATGATGACGGGAGGGATGGGTAAGGTACGCGTTCGAAGAGACGCGCCTGCCGAGGCAGATGGATGATACGCAGTGGCCGCAGTGGCAGTGACGCGAAAGTGTGATCGATGTGCTGGGGAAGGAAATAGCCAGAATCTGTCGATCTCACCCGACCGATCATAATAATGACGGCCGCGGCGAGATAAACCAGAAGGTGGCCGATGGCTGGAAAGAGAAAAATAGGTTCTGGGAACTCACCTTTGGTCTTGAGTAGGTTGGCGCGAGCTGAGATACCACCGCAGGCAGTAGAGAGGTTGAAGATCGCGACCGACCAGAGAAAGGTGGATGGCGAGAGTTGTGTGGGAAGAGGAAGTGGGAGGAGGAAAGTGGCAGAGGGCAGAAGAATTTATGGTCGTGGGAGAAGTGCGGGAACCCTCCAGATCGGCCTCAGGCTGCCTGCCAGCTGCAAAGTTTTCCCCTCCTTCCAAAAGCAGGCATGAATGGAAACTCTAAAGCGGGTTATCGTGGTGCTGCGTAATAGTCGAAACCGGTCTCAGGACGGAGCCGGGCCTGGCGCGGGTCCGGAGGCCCGGATGGTGTCTGGTGCCGTCAAGGGGGGGGGGTTAGGCCGGCAAAGAATTGGGGGGACGCCAACGCCAACGGGAACCATTCGTGGCACCTTTCCATTCTTGTATCAAGAGAAAGATCACGAACAATAACCCTTGCTGTGCACGTTTGCTCTCTGTAGGAATTAGCTGTCATGTTTTATTTGAAAGGGGGTAAAGGGGGCAAATAGGGGTACAAACACAATGTCAACAAACAAGAACCTATGGTCCCGCTTTTCGTATTGCCCTGGGTGGCACCAGAGGCATGAAGAGGTTCTTTGCGGGCGATTATGGCGCAGGCTCAGAGCCGCTCATTCACATACGGGAAGCCCAACCCCCCATTAAAGGACACCCCAAGAGTAGGGAGGTTGACAAACAACCTTAGGTTCGAAGTGAACGACGGATTGACACTGTCAAAGCTCAATCAGCTAAGGTTCTCGAAGTTCTGTTCCGTGTCTAAGCCGACAATAAAGCCCGGACTAAGCCTGAGGGCTCCACTAGGCTTCACTGTTTCCCTCAACGGAGATGGAGACATACATGAAAGTCTTTTGGCCACCATTCCCAGAACACCATGCCCCATCCATCCCCTAACGCCGTGGAAATCAAAACAGCCTGTCTGGTTTCGCCTCACCCAAGGCCAGCACTTAATGCCCTGTCCAACGTGGCAGCGGCTCTACCCACTGTACCGCCCTCCTTTCTGGCACCCTCCATGCCTGCGGAAATTGCAGCCCTCCATTTGGCGTCAAAGACGCGCTGGCGCGATATGCGGTCGGGATACATCTCGCTATCTTCGTCTCTGGGTGTCCCAAAGAGGTTCAGATAGGCAAATGGATTGGGCATCCCGGGAAGACGGTAAATGTTGTCCCGGTACGCCATCGGGCTGTACTGGATTGGCGCCTCGGGCCGGAATCCAGTCTGGAGGAATTTTGCCAGGACTTGGATTTGCCTCGCCTGGGCTTCAGGGCCCTTCTTGGTCCCCAGCGTAGCCCTGGGGGCAGATGTCCAGCCTTTGTTGCTCATGGCAGACCCAACACTTGGGTTCCAGCCCAACATGGAGCTGAAGCTATTCAGCGTCTTCAGCCAGCCCCCGGGACAGGAGGCGGTCTCATCTCCAGCAACCTCGAGGAGCCACTCCAGAACGTTCAAGGTGTCGTTGCGGATGTCATTGGACAAATGTGTCATGCCGCCTCGGATATACATGAGAACCTTTTCGACATGCGGCCCGACCTCTGCCGGCACCAAGACCCGGAATAGCTTGAGGAGCTGGGTGCGCACCGACGCTGACCCGTCCGACAGGAGTGGGAGTAGCTTTGTCAGAACCCCTGAAGTCCCAAGAGGGTTGTTGCGTGGGTTGGCTGAAAGTTGGTTGGTGATGTACGCCAGTGCATCGCGTCTTTGGTTGTCAGCCTTTGCATTGACGGCCAGCGACAGATTCTGCTTGAACTGCTCTGCCGTGTCTGAAGTGTCGGTTACAAGGGTCTGCTGATTGACGACAATGGCTGCCCTTTGTTAGCCATTTCTCTCTCTGCGGAGCCGATGAAAGGCAATAAAAAATGTACATTTGGCCTTGAAGCTCGTGTCGGTGAAATTGGCTGCTTTTGCCTTCGCTTTTCCGATTTTCAGTTTGGCTTTCTAGATTGCGAAAAATTAGTGGGCGGCTTTGATGTGTGGGGTTAAGGGGTTCACACCTGGAAGTCCTTCTTCTTCTCTTTCTTCTTCTTATTACTGGAACCCATTCTTGGCGCATCAACAGTTTAGCAATGAATGGTATTTGTAGTTCTGTGGTCTGGCCTGGCCCGATGAGCCAGAATGAAGGTGAATTGGAAGTTTTAGCGGTGTGTTACGGCAGAATCACTCCAATCTCTCGTTAGCGTGCTTTGGTCCCCACAACCTGGAAGCTCACAGTGTCGTCCGATGCTTTCACGGTGTCTTCATGTCATTGAGCGAGCCTGGGCCAAACCTGTCATCCGCGATTGCATTCCGGTTGAGTACCTAATACAGATACAAATGTCTGAAAGAGAAGGGAAAGAAGGAAGAAGAACACTGCTCTATGGCAACCGCAGAGCCACATGCGGCTAGGCACGACGTGGGACACCGTCACTTTATCTGACCTGAGGTTGCTTCCAAGCTGTATTGCACTGTGCTGGGCTGCGAGCCAAACGCTTCATTCAGCACAACAAACACCGTTCCGTCGTCAACCATTTCAACAAACGTCCAGCTTCCATGTTCCTGCGCCCGGGACGACACTAGGGCCGGATTTGATACCGTCATTATGTCAGATACAGTTTTGGTACGTTGGCCTCCGCATTCAGGCAGTGCTTCAGTCTGACTGTACCACATAGGGCGCTGGCCCTGATGCGCTCGACGAGACCTTGGGTCGCCTCTCCAAAAAAGCCGGCGTCAGGGCAACGATTGTGCTAGATCGTACCTCGGGAGCCATCTTGAAGACAAGCGGCCAGGTGGACTCGATTCGAAAGGCAAAGGCGTCTGGGTCTTCAGTGCCTGCTACTGGGTCCTTCAGCAACGACGCCAACGGAAACAGTGGCGCCGACCACGACCAGGGCGTAGAGGAACTGGCAGCGATGGTGTGGAATTTTGTCAGCACGGCTGGCAGCCTTGTGCAGGAGCTCGACACCGAGGTAAGCGTGTTCCATGTGGGGTTGATGCCAACCAGCGTTCGCTGCTGACGGACACCTGGCAGGATGAAGTGAAATTGCTGCGGTTACGGACCAAGAAGCAAGAGTTTGTCATCGTCCCCGACGCCAAGTATCTGTTGATTGTGATCCACGACACCTCGGTATGAGCCTTTGAGGTAACGAGTCATGTTGGGATGGTTGTCGGGATGCGGTTGTCCCTACCGTCGAGAGCCACGGAGTCGCCCCACGATATGCAGACGATCCAACTTTTACAAATTGCCAGCCCAAGTCGAATCACCGCAACGGTCTAATTTTGTGTCGCACGATGGACGCTACCACACTAGCGACCCAGCAAGCCGGCAGCGGGATGGGTTGCAGAGTTCCAGGCCCAGCACTCCTACTTGGTTCTCCGACTGGCGAAGGGAGCTTGTGGGTGGACAGCGTCGTGCACGGTGCTATCGTGCGTCGGATTTGGGGCAGTTTATGGTAGCGAGAAGGAGGATAACGGTTTCAAGTTTTCAACTGCGCTGCTACTGAGAGAGGTGTGGTGACTGACCCACCGGGCTGCCCCTGGCGGTGATTTCAGGGCAAATTACCTGGCACATACCAGTAACGGCCGAGAGCCAACAGTTGCATCATTGCAGCTTTTCAAGCAGGTCGGCTCAACCCGCAAGACGAAACCCTCGAGCTCTTGCGTCAGATGTCCCAGCCAGGGTTTTTAGCAGCCGTCAGGCGCCTTTCCATGTTTTGGCAGTGCGCGCAGGACTCTTGAATGTGGAGCAGCGGGGCCATCCAATGAATTTCCCCACCGTCAGGACTGGAACAACCTGCATCAAGCAGCCAAGAGAAGCCTTACCAGGTAATCTGTACCATGATGCCGTCCCAAGTTTTGCATTGGGTCCCGGGCTCGAAACAACTCAGCCAGTGCTTCACGATCTTCGCCTTGCGACTGGCCCCGGCGAGATGGTCGGGACATTTTGGTGGGACAGCGCTCCAACCAACAACCAACGCTGGTCATGCAGGACGCGCCTGGGTCTCTAGACAACTCGGGTCTCGACTGCACCCTCATAATAAGCAGCCTTATTAAGGTTTGCGAATGATTTCAGACGCGGCGCTTTAATATGGTTGGTTGTTTGGCCCGTTATATACATAGAAACTGACGCGCCCGGGACAAAACACGCCGTGCTTGCTCACTCCAGTTGGTCAGTCCTCGCCCCTGCTCCTCTCTCAACACATAATCGAGGGATCGACTCTCATTGTTTTGTTTTTACATTGCCAGTACCTTGCGTTGCGAGACCCCACAAGACAAGCGGAAAGCCGGCCGTTTCTAAAGTCCGGATACCCTCGCAGATCACTTACACTGATAATCCATCTTCTGGGACCTGCAAGCTGCCGCTTGCCCACGCACCGCAATTGTGTGGGAGCAAGACAGAGGCGGGCTTTTGTTGAGCCGTTGCGTGGTCGATGAGACGGAGCTGAGGCACAGCTTTCTCGGCTGCGCGCATCAACAATGGCGCCCTTCTCAATGCTAAGAAGATCGCCCCGAGGTCGCAAGGAGAGCGAGCAACAGAGCAATGGGGATGACGTCAAGACCTCGTGCGACACACCCTCACGGGACGACGATCAGCGCGATAGCAACTCAACTGTTCCCGAACCGAAGGACAGCGGCGACGGCGCGACCAAAGGACGACGAGGTTTCAATAGAGATCTGTTGCACAACCTCCGGAGCCGACTTACAGGGAAGCCTTCGTCAACCCCTCAGCGGGGAACAGCATCTCAGCAGGAAGCGGCGACGGTAAGCCCACAACTCTTCTTGCCGTCATACCGCAATCTGCTCTTAAAATTACCAGATGCAACTACGACTGGAACTGCATCATGCGGTGGCACTCAATGCCAATGGCTGCTACCTATCTTGTCATGTGCGGGGGGAAGGGGGAAGGTGCAAAGAGGATGAGCCAAGCCAAGAAGCCTGGCTTGGGAGTCCCGCTCCTGGCTCTGTGTGTGTGTCGTCACCCCCGGGGCGAGCCCGCGTGACCACGGCATCTTCCCCAACGGTCCCTGCACCAATCGTACGACCGGTGCCGGGGATCTCACAGACATCCCGCCTGGGCCCCTATCGAGACTCTCAATGGCTTCCGGCCGCTCCATTGTCTCAATCTTCCAAGTTCACAATGCAATGAAAGTGGCTAACTGATCATCCGCGGCGCGCATCAGATCTCAGACACATCGACGCTCCTCTCGCCGCGAACACCGGCCAACCCGAACAAGCCGCTGCCGTCGCCCCCGCCCCCGGGCAGCGAGCAAGAACGGGACCCCCCAGCGAGACCCGTCCTCAAGCTGGCCCGCATCATGGCCACGCTGACCGAGTCCGAGGTCGAGAAGCTCTTCTCGGGAGCGCCGCAGTACTTTGCCCGGTCTGAGGGCCATTACACGGGCGCCCCGCACCCCTCGGTGGCGTTTCCGTGGGACGAGGAGCTAGAGATCCGGGATCTCACCGACCACACGCAGATCGAGGATAAGGCGTGGAGTTCTGTCACGGGCTGGCCTCACATCACACGGGATGTCAACAGTGACCGGTCTGCCTCCCAGCGGGCGTCGGAAGCAAAGCGTCATGCCCACTTCCACCCGCGATGCCGTGAACGACCCAACATGCTGAGCATGTTCGGGTTGGAAAAGGGGAGCGTGGGCTACCAGGCCGCCCTCGAATTGGCCGTGGCTGATGCCCTGCAGGAGGAGCAGTGGGGGTTTGAGAGTCTCGGTGCTAGGAAGCCCGCCATTGTCGAACAGCGCCAAAAGATGCTCACATCAAAGGACGGTCTCCGGCACGTCGACGAGACGCTGATCATGGAGCAGCTGATCAAGAACGGGCAGAGGTACAGCGATCAGCACCTGAGCGAGCGCCGCGTCTCGAGCGAACTCTACAATGAGTTGTTCCTCCAGATCCTCCATCCTCCGACAAAGGTGCTCGACCACCGAGACCCCTACAGCCTGTCAGTTCAGATTCTGGCCCTGGTCAAGGTTCTCGCCGCGCCAAACATGTGGATCGACTTTTCACATGTGGAATGGCGCATCCGGCTGGGCCAGCTTCTGTGGGACACCCCGGCCGAGGATGACGCCGAGGATGGATCGTCTGTCAAGACGGGTGATTCGGCGAGCGACGTCCACGAGGAACGGTACTGGCTACTTTTGCAGATCCTGCTGGCCTGTGAGCTGCTCGTCAGACTGGATGCCATCACGGATGGGGAGGAGCTAGGGATGGAGAGCATTAGGCCAGCCGAGATCCACCGGTTCGAAAAGGACGCAAACAAGTCCGTCAAGTGGTCGTTGATCATGGCTCGCGTGTGGCTCGAGAACATTGAAGTGGTCAAAACGGAAGCGAGCGAGCGAGCTGGCGCCGAAGAGAAGCCTTCAGGCTGGTTAGCGACGCTGACGAAGCGCATGTCATTGACCCGTGACCACGGCTCGCATACCCACCACAGCCGCAGCCCTGTGTATGCAATTAGGGGCAAGCACGTACACCGCCAAGTTCGTGGTCTAGGTCACTTCGCGAGGCGGTTGCGTTGGCCCGACGCCGATTCCCACGTATCCGAGATTACCAAGAACTGTCGTTCCGTAGCAGAGGGCACGCCGCTTAGTACGCCACTCGCTAGCCCCAGCACTCGAGCTGATAGCCGTCCTTCGTCTTACTTTGGTGGCACTCCCAAGGCGGATACCCAACCACGGCACACTCCTTCTCGGCGGAAGAAGATCTCGGCGGCGTTGCATCCGTCTGGGTGGCTCTCCAAAAGCTACGTTTCGGGGCTAATGCTCCCGGGCGAAGGGCTCTGTCATTTTCTGATGGCTACCCTGTTAGAGAACGACCCAGATGCTTTGTCGAGACTGGGCCCAACGGCGAATCTCTGCGGTGGTTTCGTCTATTCCGGCAAGACTTTCTGGAGCACAGCTTGTATTGTCGGTCGTGTACTTGCTGCTGGCAAGGGAGCTGTGGAATGCATGGGCTGGATTTCCAGCGACGTCACCCCCCAGGGCCTTGGCGATGGCTGGTTGAACATTGGAGTTGAGGAAACGACAGGTGAGAAAAACAGAATTGCTCTAGAAACGGAGTCGTCTCGAGCTAACTTGGGTCCGCAGAGGATGCACTTCAGGTCGACAAGAAGGCCCGTATCTGGGGTAAAAAGGCAGTTGAAAGGGAGTCCAATGTTCTTGCGGATGCGGATCCTTCATCTGTCTTCCCCGCCGACTTCATCATCCCGTTTGAAAACGTCTACCGGGAGAAAGCCCCGCCCGTCCTCGACATCGAGCTGAAGACCCTAAACCTTTGGGCACCGGTCGATTCTGTCCACACTACGCCAACCGAGGATCTTGGACTCACACCAATGTCGGATGGCAGCAGACTCAGCCGACCTCCACCAATCCATACATACGCCGCCGCCGTAACCTTTACTGTGACAGATAGCGAATCCGGCGGCGAAAGGGAGCACACCTATGCCCTGGCAAATGACATCAACTTTGTAACAGCCCATCCGTGCGTCCCTTCGCAACACGTAAAGATTATGAAGTCACCCTCCAGCCCGACCATCCAGCAAGTCGACCTCTCTGGCTACGGTGCCTCGGGCAAGACCGCCAGCGTTGTCGGTAAGTAACCCCAGACCTTCTCTCTTCGTTCTTCGTGAGACAAAACTAACCAAGCGTGCGTAGGCCACCCCTTACACAAGTACTATACCTACACGGCTCTTCACCTATCAGAACTGCTCGCCAAGCAGGACTTCTCTCTAGAGTCCTTGCTCGGCAGCTATTCGTCGGGCTCCCATCGCCCCAGCGTCACGCCCGCCTCAAACAACGCGGCTAAGGTGCTCGTCGTCGACTGCATCACGGGCTTCCAGCCCCAGCCGGAGGAGCATGAAATCCCGCTATCCCCTGTCCTAAGCCGGACCGACAGCAACACATCAGCGATGTTCTCGCCCATCTCGCCCGGGGGGGCTGAGGGTGGGGGTGGTTTGGCGGGCGCCCTCGAGAGTGCGTCGAAAAAGATGCACTCGGAAACGCGGCGGCGGCAGTTCGGTTCAGACATGGAGATCCTAATCAGGGCGTTTTGTGCCGAGAAGGGCTGGAACGCGCTGATTAGCAGGCGGAGGAGGGGGTGCCTGGCGTGTGCGATACGTGAGGCGGGGGCGCTGGGATGGAAGGTTATCATCCGTGTAGACTAGGTCGGCCATTCATGTGCCTCATACGGTCTCGGCAAGGAACCAGCAATCCCAGACGTATGGGTGGGCTTGAGTGGATGGCATGGAGATTGTTTTGATACCCCACTAACTAATCTCCAATTCGAACATATAGTGTATTGCCTGCCATTATTGTATTTATTGCGCTCATGGACATGGATGTATTGTCACAACATACAGTGGAAGAGAAGAGGAAAAGTTACAAACCGCTTGTGACACCCTCCTTCTGCACCGCGAAGGCGGACTTACCGTGGTGGACCCTCGACGCCAAGGTAGGTTTCAGAAACAAGCTATCTAAAGGTCCGCCGCAACAGACCACTCCTTCCACCCCTTTTTCTCCCCCGGCAGCCGAACATCTTGCCACTCCTCCCTGGTGACCTTTTGCCTGAATATTGACCATGTCAGCGCTATGCTATCGCAGGATTCGGGGTAAATTATAACGCACCACTCCTTAAGAGGGATCCAGCCGATGAAGGCGCGATCGCCAAACCCGCCGACCCAGTAGACCTGCTCGACGACGAGCCGTGCAAAGTAGGCCCTGTGGATCCGGTTGCCGGGCAGCCAGTACTTGGCGTCGGGGTGTGTCTTTACGAAACAGCTTGCCAGCTTGGAGTTGACCCTTTCTTCTCCTCCTCCCTCGATTGGCTCGAGGTGACCGATGAGAGAGAAGCGCGGGAGGTTGGCGGCTGAGTAGGGGAGGGGGGTGATGTCATTGTCATTGTCATGGGCGTGTCTCGAGTCGGCTTCATTGTTGGTGGATAGACCAAAGTATGAAAAAAGCCAACTTCTTCTTCTCCCTCTCCTTCTTCTGCTCGTCGTCGTCGTCGTCATCATCGTGTCGTCGCTCTTGATCCGCTTCGCGGGTGGGTATGGCGGCGTCCATTGCACGGCCAAGGTCACGTTGCTGCCCGCGGCGGCGTTCTTGAAGGTCGTCCCGATGGTGATGGCTAGGATGGTCGGGTTGCCGACGCCGCCGTTGTCGTCGCCGTGCTCTTCGCAGTCGGCAATGTACTCCATCAGGCCGTACGGCATGCCGCCTAGCCCCGGGGGCCGCCGTTCCTGCGTCGAGGCGGCGCCATCGCTGTGTTTTTTGTCGTCGTCGTCGGGGAAGACGGTGGAGAGGGTGCCGAGGGGAGTCAGGGCGAGCATGCGCCGGCCGAGGACGGCGGATTCGTACGAGGTTGGGATGCGGAAGTCGTGGTTGTTGTCGAAAGCGGGGACAACTGCGGCGGCTGTTGCTGCTGCGGTGCAGCAGGAGAGGAGGGTGCTTGCGGCTGTGGCGGGCTTCATGATGGGCGAGTCTGTCTAGACTCTAGAGGGGGGATAGCTTGGGGGCGAGATGAGAGGGTGCGGCAGGAGGAGCCCTCTTGGGTTTGCAAAACCAGGAGTTGCTCATGCTGATGATGCCAATGCCTTGACGGCTGGCCCACCCCCCTCACATCCCGCGATTGCGGACCTCGGCGGTCCTTGGTCAGATGATGGGTTTGCGGGGATGCATGGGGTGATCCTAGTCGCCAAGCCATCTTATCAGATCATCTGTGCCCCTTCATATTTTGAAGGCCGTCGCTCGATCAATGGGTGCCTGCCACAACGATAATACGATCCATCCTTCTTCTTGATGTCCTTTGTCTTCGAGTTGGACACAACCTTTTCAGATGATTTGGGAGTAGCGACAGCCCCCAGAGATTAGCTAACTCTTGAGTTGCTTGTCCTGGCCAAAGGAGCTTCCCAACGCCGCACCGTTGAACCTAGGTGCGATGATTAACTTGCGGTCTGCATTACACGGTATATTGCTCCGCTTTCTGAGGGATAACTCGTCTCGCTTTCTCTTCTGATTGATAGTCCTGTCCGCGGTTCTGAGGACGCTGCATCACGTGATGTGTCATGTGACATGTGACGAACGCTCAGACCGTCCCCTGCCCAGGTGTCGGTCTGAAGCCCCAAGGCGAGCCCCGCAGGGCTCCCACAATTATTAGGTAACCGAAGGATAATCCGCAGAAATCGCCGCCTGGGCCGAATCGATTGTGAGACTTCTTTCCCCGTCCTCCGCCTTCTCCAACAAGCCTTCGAGAGAGATTTCGACGACAATCATCCAAAATGGGCAAGGTTCACGGAAGGTGAGAACACTCCAACTCGATTCTAACCCTCTGCTACGTTCGACGAATTGCTGACATCTCCACCCGCAGTTTGGCGCGTGCCGGTATGTCTCCTCCACGTCAAAAACGACAGCTGCGACGGCCGTCGATGCGAAACCCGAATATTTGAGTACCGCTGAACGGGCGCTGATCGACACACACAGGCAAGGTCAAGTCTCAGACCCCCAAGGTCGAGAAGCAGGAGAAGAAGAAGACTCCGTATGTCCCCACCTCAACAAGCCCGAACACTCGGATTGAGCAACGGCGAGAGCGACAGGGTTTCTGACAAGCGAATAGTAAGGGCCGTGCGAAGAAGAGACTCACATACACCCGCCGTTTCGTCAACATCACGTTGACCGGCGGCAAGCGCAAGGTTGGTTTGCTCCAAAGCCGTGGGAGGGAGGAACAGGTCATACTGACATGATGCGCGCCTTACAGATGAACCCCAACCCCGGTACCACATAAATTATCTTCCGGCAATCAACCAACTTTGGGCAAACCCGTGGTGGCATTTCGAGAGAAGGTTGATTATGCTGCGGGAAGCCTCGGTCGGGGATGGCGGGCGTAGGGCCTGGTGATGGCCATGGTTTTGGACGGCAAATGGGCGAAACCACCCGGCATTGCGAAACCACCAGGTAGCAGTCATGATAATTCTGGCTTTATGGCATGGCACGTCATTCGCACTCTGGGAACGGGAAACGGGTTCATGGCATTTTTGCGATGCGTCTTCTGTACATCCAAACGACGCTCGATAGGGAATATCACGACATTCTCCGCAACCGCAACCAGCCGGTTTCCCTTGCCATGGAAGATGAAAGCTCCAGTCCATGTGAGCCTCAAAACAAGGAATCTTCCACGTTTGGCTTCGCACCAACAGTTTGTTTGCCTGGTAGTTGCTCCATGCCATTGAGGAGGGTGATGTCCATCTGCAAGAGAGTGGGAAGCAAGATTTACGTATTGACCCACGGGGTCTTGGAATCTCTAGAAATCCCCATTACCACGCCAACAACCCACCATAGCCGCCGTCCGGCCAAGGTTTCAGAGCGTTCCATTTGCCGGCCGGCCTCCTGCAGCTCCTGCTCGAGAAGAAACATGGGCCAGTGCTGAAACGCACGCAATTTGCTCAAAAGCAGGAGCAACACCAGGGCAAATGGCTTATCCTTTAGGCCCATGATGTGATCATAGCCTCTCTTGCTCAACTAGCCAAAAAAAAAGAAAAGAAATCGTGTCAGCAAACCAGAACAAAAAAGAAGAGAAAGAAGAGAAAGATCCGGGACTCGTTTAGGGGACTTGGGCTTGGCTAATAACTCACCTCCCATGACCATGTATGCTCCGGAAGCAGCACCGCCCTGCCCCGGACGAGCCAGAAGGCTGTTTTCGCCGTGTCCCAGTCAAACGGGCCGGTCAGCAGACGGTTGGGGATCTTGGTGGAGGGGTGGAGTTCTAGGTAGTGTGCTTCTTTGAGTGGGTACATCATGGAACGCACGTCGGCTGGGCTGGGGTCGTTGTTGTTGTTGTTGTTGTTGTTGTTGTTGTTGTTGTTGTTGTTGTTGTTGTTGTCGTCGTTGTTGCTGTGGTTCGTAGGGGTGGGGGTGGGGAAGAAATTGAGGCAGGTGGTCTTGAAGGTCTCCCAGCTTTGCTCGAAGCGGGTGGCTACGTCTGTGGCGCGGTTGAATGCCTCTCGGGGAGGGTAGAGCTGCCGGGTGAAGCAGGGGTGGTTTGGGGGTTCAAGGTGTTCGGCGAGGTTGCCGGGGCCGTTGTTTCGCCGGTACCATTTCTGTTGTGCCGCGAGGATAGGGGTGATGTTGGCCCATTTGCATGCAAGGACGGCGCTCTGAGGGCGAGGGGGCGTTAGGGGGTTCAGTCAGCTTTTGTATAAGTGAGTAATGGTGTCTATCAAGGGGTGATTTACAGACCTGGAAGCCAGGGTCGCCTGGAATCCGTTTGGGATCCAACAGGTACTCGTGGCAGGGCGGGACCTCGTCTCGATGGTGTCCAAACCACATGTCCCAAGTGGGAGCGAAAGCAGCCTCCAGCAGCTCCGTCAAGAAGGACGGGGATGAGAAGCGATAGCCGATCCGAAGGCTGCTGCGCAGGAAGTTGAGGTTGCGAGACATAAAAATGATGCGCTCGAGAATCTCGGTCGGTAGTTCTTCGACAGGTGCCGCAGGCTTCTTGGACTTGAACCGCCTGCGGCTCGGCCTGTTGCTGCTGCTATCGTTGTCTCCCTCGTCTTCATCTCGCGGCCGCTTCAACACGCGCGGCGGACCGGGGGGCCTCCATGGCTTCTTTGGGCCTCCTTTGCCTTTGACTTTGATCGGCGTCAATTTCATTGGGGTTTCCAAAAAGAGAGGCGTAAGATTTTTGATGGGTTGCTTGAGTTAAGGGCCGAACCCGTCGAGGTGTCCTGGTGTTGAGGGTTTTATCATTTTGTTAAAATCCAAGACTGGAGAGATGGGACGACCCATCCACTTCGGGCATGGAGCCTAGATAAATCAGGGATTTGGCAGCAGTTGCCATTATATTGACGCTGCGATTTCGACAGTGAGACACTCGACAAACCAAGGCCCTTATCATGACCTCTACCTAGGCATTCACTCCTCTGAGGTGCTATCGTTGAGGAAGAGGTGAAGTCCAGCGCCAAGCGGCCCCAGGAAACGCAAGCCTTGGCACTCGCTTGTGATTTAGAGGCATCCCTATTCCGCTCAACACACACCTAGAGCCCACTGAGCGCAGTGCCTTTGCGCACGGACTGGTGTGTCTACATCCGACGCCCTGACAATAATTCTTCAGTTTTCCACTTTGACTTTTTGCCCCAGATCGTGAGCTCGGGTTGCGACCAAGATCCAGCATCCGAGTGACGGACGAGCCTCTTTGCGCCAGCGATGCCTCCGGCATTGAAACCCCCAGCACCGTCGCGGAGGCTCCTCAGGTTCCTGCGCGCACAATCCAAAGGCCTTGCTTTCGCCGAGTGCGCGTCGCGGCTGTCGGCTCGCCGCCATGCCTGCACCTGCACGAGCGCGAGGACGAGGCTATCCGATAAGCCGCTGGACATCCCGGTAACACGGCGCGAACCTACGGTACACGCCGCCTTTTTCGGCCTCGATGCGATCCTCCCCAAGACGTCTACGAAGCAACGCACTACAGCGGGCATCGCCAAGGGCCAGGCGCTGCCCATTCCCACAGCCGGAGGCGCGCTGCGATATGCTTCTTCGGGACGACCACCCAGGGAGGATGGCAACAGGTTGACATGGCAGGAGTGGCTCTTCGGGCCCGATACAAAGAAGGAGAGCGAGCCGCTCAAGGACGGCGACATCAGGGTGCGGCTGGAGGAGGAGTCTGGGTCCATCTTCCAGCGCAGGTCTCTGACGGCGAAGGCGGCCCTGGACCCGAGGCTGCGATGCACCGAGGTGGACGGCGGAGGAAAGGTTATAATGGTAGACGGCGAGCTCAAGAAGAGCGAGCTGATCGCCAGGGTGCGCAACGCTAGAACAGGCAAATCGACTACGGATATTGTTGCTGACAAGTGCATCGGCAGTATGGTCTCCTTCCACGCGATCTCCGCAAGATCGACTCGTCCAACCTCCCACACATCCTCGTCCGGCCGTCAGCCATCCTCCTCAACCTGCTCCACCTGAAAGTCCTCATCAAGCACGACCGCGTGCTGCTGTTCGACGTCTACGGCTCCACTTCGTCGTACCCCCAATCGGCCTTCATGTACGACCTGGAGGGGAAGCTACAGCAGAAGCAGGCCTCCGGAGTCAACAGTCTGCCCTACGAGTTCCGCGCCCTCGAAGCCGTGCTGATGTCAGCCACGTCCGAGCTAGAGGCCGACTTTGAGGCAGTACGAGACCCGGTCATCCGTATCCTCAGCGAGCTGGAAGAGGATATCGACCGCGAGAAGCTGAGGATGCTGCTAGTGCTGTCCAAGAGGGTCAGCACGTTTGAGCAAAAGGCTAGGCTGGTGCGCGACGCCATCGAAGAGCTACTCGAGGCCGACGACGACCTTGCCGCCATGTACTTGACCGAGAAGACGCACGACCTGATCAGAGGCGAGGACGACCACACCGAGGTCGAGCTTCTTCTGGAATCGTACAATAAGATATGTGACGAAGTGGTCCAGGAAGCGGGCAACCTCGTGTCGAGCATCAGGAACACGGAAGAAATGTAGGCCGCCTTGTTTTCTTTACTGCTCGCATCGAGTTTGCAGCTAACAAACCGTGGCTAGTATCCGGGCGATTCTCGATGCCAACCGCAACTCGCTCATGCTGCTCGAACTCAAGTTCAGCGTCGGCACTCTCGGGCTGGCCATGGGCACCTTCTTGGCCGGCCTGTACGGCATGAACCTCGAGAATTTCATTGAGGAGACCAACTGGGGTTTCGGCGCCGTCACCACCGTCTCGACCATCTTCTCCCTCATCGTCTGCTGGTACGGTTTGGTAAAGCTCCGCAAGGTTCAGCGGGTCAAGATGAACGGCGGCGGTCTGCGCAGCCAGAGCCCCTGGTACTGCGAGGACGGCGCCGACGGGCTGCTGGATCCCAGCAACCGCGAGCGGTTGAGGAGGATCAACATGATCAAGAACGCCAAGCAGGCGCAGACCAAGAGGTGGCCCTTCCGGCTATAAGTTAGCCTCTCGCCAGCCGCAAATGTGTGTGTGTGATATGGGTGTTGGAGTTTAGGTGACGAGGATCGTCTTTTCCATGGCTGACTGTGGCGCAAAGAACATGTACGGGATAGACTGGCGTTTTTTTCGGAGTCGGCACGCTCTTGGGGGTAGCGGCCAACTCCCTGCTTGCTGTTTGGAGTATCGGTGCGCCTTGTTCTTGTACAACAGTTGTACCTATAGATGTCCGCTTTTCTCTTCTCCGCCAACTTTGCTCAACATAGGGCACCGCCTACAACATACGGGTGTACTGCCGAGATATATTGCGTCGAAACATAGATCCGGTGTCAAATTCCAACAGGAAAAAGAAGGCTCAGCCAAGTCAAACAAGGATGGTCTCGTCTCTTCCCTTGTCCAAATGCCTACACAACAACCGTCTCAGCCACACCGGGAGGTTGGAAAACCAAACTGTGCCACGAGCGTGCCCGCCTCCCCTCCTGAATCGTCCGGCTCTCCTCATCTTGGCCCGGGTGAAGGCTCCCGCCGACCCCGCCAGCATCAATGCAATTTGTAAGCCGATGGCTGTTCAATGGCGCCCTTCCTTTTGACTCCCTCTTGGCGCTTGGAAGCAGTCCAGCAGTCAGGCGTTCACGGTCCGTTTCTTGATGAGCTGCAACGTCTGGGCCTCCCCGGAGTCCTGAGTCTTCCGCTCGCCGCCTCTCGCCTGATCACTTTTCACAACGCCTCGTCGCTCTCAGTTTGTAAACGGGCACCGAGCTGCCAAGCATGAGGATGAGGTCCGTCCAGCGACTCATCCGTCTCATTCCATAACGGTAGTGGCCAACTTGGAGGAGGAGTTCACTTGGTCTGCTCTTCAAGCGGCGGCGCCAGAGGCTCATTACCCTGTGCCACAGAAACTCAGCTCAGTGGTTGTTGGTTGACCAATGGTTCAACAGTTTGAGGTCGAAGTGAGTTCACGTAAAGTTCTCGGAACGATCATCAACAGATCATCGACGTCACCGGCGTGACTCCTCACCTCTGTTTTGTGAACGGAACGAACACATCCAAAGATGAGGTGTGTCTCTAGATATCGACCTCCACTCTCCACCTCGTGTGCTCACAGCAGACATCGTAGCGCCTGGGGACGGAGTGAGTCCTTCGTAAGCGGGCAGAAAAAAAGGCCGGCGATGATCACAATCTTCTCCTCGTCAGGGCGCGCGGGCTCATCATCCATGAGGTTCCGCCATGCCCCAGTTGCCTGGATAGACTCAAGAGTGAGGGAGAGATGGATGAGCGATTGAGATGATCCCAAGACAGTTTTGAACGTGAGATACATGCATGACCATGTCCGTTTCACATGCACAGCAGGCAGAAGAGCCCTCATTCTCAAAGTACCGTTGTGAAGACGGCATGAATTACCCCGACGACCACCACGACTTATTAAGACGAGCCGTATGTGTGTACAGCCCCGAAACGCGTAATACCTGCCCTCCCCCCTCCCCAAAACGCTCACCTTTTTCCAAATCCATCTCGCCGCCGCGCCCCTCTTTGGATACCTACTCACCGTGCAACTCACTCTCACCTCCCGGCTGATCCGGACCCCACTACACAGGCAAGACAGTCAGTCAGTTGGAAGGAGAAGAGGGGAACAAACGGAGGAGGAGGAGGGGGCAAAAAGATGAATGAGACAAAGCCAGCCAAACGGGAAGCCACCCGCCCAACGGAAGGCAGCAAGCATCCCATCCCATCCCAACATAATGAACAAGAAACCAACTTCCCTCCACTTACTTACCCTTGAAGGAAAGAGAAGAGAAGAAAAGAGCACGTGAGCCCCAGTCCAGTCCGGTGACACGCCATCAAAACCAGCGGACCCTTATTCGCCCGCCCACAACCCGGACGGAACGAACGGACAGACAGACAGATGAACGAACTCATATTTCAATGTTCACACACAAGAACCAAGAACCAAGCCAAACCAAAAAGGCCCAGTCTAGTTTAGCGTAGCCAGCAAAGACCCCAAACGGACAACTGATTGACCGGGGGCGGGGGTGGTGTGGTGTGGTGTGGATGGTTGGTTGGTTGGTGGGTTGATGATTGTCTGCCCGTGTCTGTGTCCCTGTGTCCCGGATGACTCACTCGGGAGAGGCAAAAGGGGGCGAGACCGGAACCGACCGACCGACCGACCCACGCAGGCATCGGCGGCTCAGTCTTGTCCTTGTCACACACACACAAACGCTCCTTTCGTCGCTCGGCAACGACTTCGTTTCTTCACTGCAGCTTCTAGAAGGCCTGAGGTTTCAGGGGGGAGGGGAGGGGGGGGCCGTTCACTCACCACTTGACTTTCCTCTTTGAGCAGGGCCATTTTCTACCTGTCGTTTGTAGGTTAGCCCCAACACCACAAGTGCAAAAAGAAGGGATGGATTTTAGGCATTATAAGCCCGTCTCAGACGTCCACTCGAGGCCAGACTCGTGGCACCGCCTCGGAGGAGGGGGGGACTCGGAGGAGGGGGACTCGTCAAAATGCTTTGCTCAGGGCCGAGTTCGCCGAGTTGCACAATCGCGGACTGCGTCATCCCAACGATGATGAAAACGAGGACAAGTAATCGCTTGTTCGATTTGCGGCAAATAGCGCCTAGCGTGTTGCTCTGCCTGAAAATAGCGCGCGGGATATCTTGAGTGTGCGTGTGCAAATCGCTAGTTCTGGAAAGGATACCTTGTTTGGTAATCCAATCCCGACCGTTTGGTCCCAGGCTTCCTCGAGGGCCCGAAGTCTTCGTTTCTGGGTGAGAAAACCCAAGGTATTTCCCAGTTAAAAACTCCGTTGTGATGCAAGTAAGGCCTCAGGCACCGAGAGGAGAGAAGCCGGCGTTTGCGATAACCCTCTCCCTTGTCGGAAACAAGCGGGGAAAAGAGGCGTCGACAGCGGTCCAGTTCTCTCCGGTGCCTGGCATCGTCCATTATGCTCCAAGTAACTTCCCATTTCCCTTCTCAGCGTCCAGACATGCAAGACGCCGAGACTGATCCCAGTGACAAAAGAAAAAAGACAGTAAAGCAAGAGGTCCACTCCACTCATCGTACAAAAAGACAACAGCCATCTTCGCCAAACGAATTCAACCAGGTTTCCGCCTCCACCCCCAATGCCGTCCCCCCCAACCCCCTTCCCCCCTGGATCCAGGACAATGCAAAAACGTAACGTAGCAAGCTTTTCGCCCGTTTTCCCTTGGCCGCCGTCTAAGCCATCTAGGAGCTAGATGTCTCCCAAGGTTGGTATTTGGAATCAGAAAACTCCATTGAGATCGCCTTCCGCCACCCCTGCCGAAAGGGAACGATACAAAAAAACAGTAGTATCACAAGGGTGGTCCGTGTTGTGTAAGAGATTGTTGATATGTGCGAGATGGCGAGGTTTAAGTAATATTAGACATCTTGAAGTCGATGAGGTGTGCGTAAACGATATTAGTTTAGAATCCCGCCCCACATCCCCGGCCCGCCATACCCTCCCATGGCCGGGTGAAATGAAGGCATCCTGGGCGCCCGAGCCGCCTCGGTAGAGCAGCAAACTCGCTTGGAGCTGCTTCTTGGGACAGGGAGTTGTTGGTCGTCATCGGAAATTCCAGCCCGGCCTCGAACCATAGTCTCCGACCACCAAACGTTGCCCTGGTAATGATCAGTGAGCATCTCGCGAACGTCGTCCTGCAGCGAAGCCAACCGAGTCCGCTTGGATCCAGCCTTGACTTGGATCGTGGGCCGGCTGGCACCATACCGCTGCAGCTCCTGAAGAGCCCGCGCAGCATCGTCCACTTCACGTTCTCGGCGTGCCGGAGGCGTATCCAAGGACAGGGCGCCGAGCTCCTTCCCAGCTGGGATAGCATAGAATTCAGGCGATGCCGTCAGATAGGCCACTTCGTGGTCTTCGGGAACCGAAGCAATTGTCGGCTTCAAGCTCAACCTGTCACTGCACAGCTTCGCATACCGGCGCGCCTGAAGATCCAATTTGGAGGACGGCGCGGAAACCGATGAAGCAGCTGAAGAGATCGAGGAAGAGCGTGAAACCCGGGACGAATCAGAAACCATTGATTCGGGCGAAGACGCGGTCGAGACTGAGTTGGCGAGCGATGAGCGGCGGGTCATGTAGCTCATTGGTGATGACGTTGCGGATGGCGGCCACCGATCCACGGGCTGGGCCGAGATGGATACTTGAGCCATTGCGAAACCCATCGACGAGCTCCTTCCAAGGAGGCAAGACGCAGCACTCGCGGCAGGAGTGCTGAATCCACTAGTTTGAGGGGTCAAGCGCGGCGTGGGCAGGAGGCCAAGTGCGGGAGCCAAACGCACGGGAGCGTAGGCCATCGACAGAATGGGCTCCATCACGGCGGGGACGCCGTGAGGTTTCGAAGCAGGCGCAAGATCGCCATCAGCCCCAAAAACGCCGACACGCTCCACGGGGGGCGTGTAGAGGGGTCGGACAGGGAGCTCTTGGGTGGGCGTCGTGGCAGGCGACCACGGGACCAAATCTTCCAGGTTATCCAACTCTGGCGTCAAGTTCAAGACGATGCGACGAAAGTCGTAGCACTGTCTCTCGTATATCTGCTGAGCAGACCCGCCAGGAGAAGGAGGCTGGGAAGGCGTGAACTTGGATACGCAGTCGGCCCAGCGCTTGTAGACCTCCTCGGTGACGTGAAGCTTCCAGTTGACAGCCAAGAGGAAGGCCATCTCATTCTGGTTGATCTCGAGGGTGTCGAGCCCAGAGATCTTGCTCCAAGCGCGAGCCGAGTAGTTGCGATCCTGCAGATACTTGGAGGCCAGGATCAGGGCCGCGAGGAACATGCGGCGCCCGCACTGGATCGCCTGGCTGGAGCGACAGTCGTCGGGCTGTTCGGTGGTGAAGTCGTAGCCCGGAATATGGGACTTGATCAGGATCAGGTAATAGAGAGCCACCTGCAGGGTGGAATAGCTGGTCCGGGAGCGGCGCAGTGTCTCCTGGATGAAAGTGCGGAGTGGCAGCACTGCGTTGCTCCCGGTGTCATTGCGAGGAGGAATCGACGAGGTGGGCCAAATAGCCTCAACAATATGGGTTGACGTATCTGGACAGAGCGACATTGAGTACATGTTCCCGACGACGGGCGAGTGTGTTGCTTACCAACGAGGTTCTCGACGAAACTGAGCTTCCGGTCGGATTGCCGCACGAGCGAGGGCGGGCGTCCGGTGCGAGAAGTGGCCGAGGTGCTCGTACGTCGGGGATTTTGGCGCAACTCGGTAGGGAGCTCGGCTTGTGTCTGGGCCTGGACCCAGGGGTTGTGCAGCTTGGTGGCAGATTCGCACGAGCTGCCAAATGAGCTGACCGAGGTTTGCGACGAGTTCGGGCCGTGGCTGAAATAGTACGAGTCACAGGAGTCCGAGTAGGATGTCTGGGCGGTTGAGACGGTGTCGTCCGAGTGTTGAGAAGACGCGTCAGACCAAAAAGAGGCCGAAGAGGAGGATGCGGATGTCGTTAACGACAGGTTGTAAGGTGCATTGCGGGCAATGTGGATGGAGGAGGAGGGTTCGTAAATGGCGGGTATCATCTTGAGTCGCGGGGAGGTTGTTGGAGGTGAGTCCGGGAACCTCCAGTCGCCGTCGCGCAGTGTCTACCGGTTAAACCGAGGTGGTGCTGAACAGATCGTGAACCTATCGATATGCTAGCTCTGCAACAAACCACATGGATTGTCGCAAAACCGTGAGATGTCGAAAAGGGTCGAGGGCTTCTAGAGCTGGGCGCAGGAAGCCGACTTTGCACGAACGATCAGACCGGTAGACGGGGCGGAGACGACGACTGGAGTAAATACAATGCTCTCAAAAGGCATTGTGTGTGTCTTTCGCTGGGATAAGCGGAAGATGGTGGTGGGAGGTTATATGGCGGTTTAGTACCCGACCATATGATATGAGAGCGAGGAGGAGGCGATGTTCTGGGGGCAGGCAAGACGAGGTCGAGACTCGGCGATGGCGAAGGCGGCAGGCAGTTGGAAGCTGGGGTTCGAGACGCGTGTGGGCTATGCAGGTACCAGTCTGTCTGTGTGTTGACTAACGGTGTGGCTGCGAGATCATCAGATGCTTTAAACCTTGGGACCCTGCGTGTTGAGCTGCTGTCGGCCGAGGGGAGGCGGCGATGTGACTCCTTGGCGGGTGTGGGTGTGAGTGAGTCGCGTGTGGCTGTCCGGGCGACTAAGATAAGGTCGCCGGCTTCGGGTGACCCCTTGTCTTGATGACTCTTTCCAGTCGGGAGTGTGGCGAGGGTCTAGGTAACCGACACTTGCCGCCAGGAAAATACCAGGTGGCCCCAAGTGGCAGGCGTGGAGCAGCCTGTGTGGTGTGACCGCTTCTGGATGGGAGCCTGAAAACGGGTCCTTGTGAGAAGGCTGTGGCGACTTGGGCTGGTCACCGGCGTCGAATGAGTGCACCAGGAGGGCAAATGAGTGATGACCTGATTGCGATGCTCGCTTTTTTCTCGCCGTTCTTTGACGGGGCGGCGGGTTCCTTGTTCGGGGTTCGGGCTGGTTGGTTTTGAAGGTTGGCTGGGCCGGGAGCTCTTCGACTTTCGAGCGCCGCGGGAGCTGGCTTTCCGGTCGAGAAGCTCGTGGTCTGGGTCTTGTGCGCTGCTTGGGAGAGGGAGTGGTTCTGCTGGTCCTGTTTTCCTTTGTCGCAGCGAGCAAGTGAATGCGTCGCGAGAAAGGGAAACGGTCTAGACAAACACACTGGCAATCATTGGAAACTGGATTGGAACGGAGGGACAAGAAATTTGGTAACGTGAAAGAGTAGAGAAGCAAAAAGAAGTCGATACCACGGGACGATTGAAAGGGTTGAGAGGAGAGGAGAAGATACACAGATCTCACAAGCAGACTACTAGAGAGCCGCTTCTTCCTAGATCTTGAAGTTGAACATCGTTGCTGCTCGATGGGGGGGGAAAGGAGGAAGAGGAGCGTCTCGGCACGGCACTGGCTTAGTTTTGAATGGGGTGCGCCGGGACATTGGAGATGCCACGGGGTGCCAAACCTGCCCCGACTGCCAAAGTGGGTGGTGCTGCAAAAGCAGCCCGCAGCCAGGCCTGCACTGCACCACCGACGGATTCCCAACCTCCACTCCTGCAGGCCCTCCACCTGGGCAACACCACCTGGCCCCCCAGCCGTTCGACGACAGTCAGCGTGTAACATGAGCGCCCGCGAGCCGCTTTGCAAAGCTCCGTCCCTGAGCCAAGGCAAAAGATCTACCGTCCTGATTAGGTACAACGATGGACTGTTCTGTTTGTTGTCATCTGCCCCCCAAATTCCATCCAGTCCCGTCGTTATGGCCTCGAGAACTGGAGCGGTGCCTTGCGAATCTGCTTTTCCTGCATGCGCCCTGCCAGCAGCAGGCACACCGTCCTGGTCCTTCTCGAAGCCCCTCTTTGTCTGTCATCAATCTGCCGGGTCGGCACCACCTCACGACGAGACACCCTCGCAGTTTCAACTCGCCCGTAGGATGGGGAGAAATGGTAGAATCGGCGAGGTCTTGATTGGCTCCACTGCTGCACAGCGGCGGGGGCGGAGATGTGGGTGTGTTGTGTGGCCCAGCCTGCACGACAACCTTGTCTAGCGCTTCCTAGCGGCACCGAAAGCGGTTAGGCTTTTGAAGATGCATCAGTGTTGTCCGTTTCCAAGCTTCCAAAGATGGATCGAGATTTCCGGTTTCAGGGCAGCGTTTTCAAGACGGCGACTGCCCGGAACCTGATTGCATCATCACACCGGGCTGTTGAGACGTCGTTTGCGTTGATGAGGCCTCATCGAGTCTCAGAGCTGCGAAACACAGCTGCGAAGTGTTCGTAATGAGTTGAGTCACACTGGTCAGTCACCACTGGCGAGCCCCTGACAGAATGCTGCTGTGAGCGCGAGGCGGCGGGCGAGACTGGTCTCGGAGCTCTCGAGAGCCGTCCGACTCGCCACACACAGCCGGGAAATGTGTGCAATTTGCGCCACTCATGCTCATGGGGAGACGAGTTGCTGGAAGGGTTTTCCACCCGGCCACGAGAAGTCAACCATTGGGCGCTCCATCAATCCCTCTCCCTGCGAGCCTGCTCTAATTCCCGCTCCTGAGCCGCTCGTACTGAATATACCTCCACTGACGAGCTCTGGATGCAGTAAAAGCTTACCCATGAGCCTCGGCTCTACGTATTCGCCCTCCTGACAGAACGGGCATGGACCGGGAACGAGATTTCGTCACGACCAGGTGGCCAGTGCGCCTTATTAATAAACCCCGGGCCCATGGAAGCCTCCCCCTGATTCCAGCGCCGGACATATTCACAGCCGCGCGCCGACTTAAATTTAACACGCAAACCACTCGTTGGAGTGCCGTTTTCGGGGAGGGAAAGGTCCGCGAGAGAGTCTCATCTGCTTGACGACGAGTCTCGTTACCGTTTCAGCATGGCAGTACGTAGTTGCAAAGGACGGAGTCTTCCATCCGTATTGAACCAACCCCGGCCTGGCCGGACGTAGTCGTCCCTCATGATACATCTTGGACGTCGATCGCGTGTTGAAGCCCAGAGTTGTGCGACTTCCCCCGCAATGCGGGCAGGCTGTGCTCGTGGGGCGCCAAAAGCCCCCATCATTTGCCCTCACACAGCCCGGTGCATCAGCGATGACAAGCCGTGACACCCACACACTCTCGACGCTCAACCCATCGGCCATGGATGAGCTTGTGAGTTTCGGCATGAGCGAGCTGTGTTTCGTTCGACAGCATGTGTGAAATCTCGGGGCTACGGTGCTGCTGTCGGTCACGTTAATCTAACCGTCGGCCGTGAGCCTGCCTCCCTATGATCCGTACCTTCAGCTGACAGCTGCTTGCATGCTGAGTGAAGGTTCAGCTGTGCTCTTGCACATGAATTAGTTACGAGGCAACCTGGATGCTCCAGCACTCCGAGTCCCTGAACCGAGTCGAGAGCTGAACAACGATCGAAAACGGAAGTTAGTTATCGAAAAACGCATGTTCATCCCAAATGCGCACTTCCCCCGCTTTCGAGCCGCCACCAACTGCAGGTGAACTAGCAAACTGGTGTTCAGCGTTGTTCAGCCGACCGGTGACGCCTTGCGCGAACCGAGTTCGATGCAGAGCAACCCAACCCAACAATCAGCGATGACTCGCCGATCGATCGCTCTGTTGCCATGCAAGGCAGACGAAACGGCCCCTCCGGCTGGTTTGCACCAGTCGTCGTTCAGGCACGAAACGCTCAAGGCTGGCTGGGCGAAAACAGCCAATGATATCTCGCGCATTCCGACTAACCGGGGGGTAGTCCAAGGGTAGGCAGGCTCGGCAGGCCAAGGCCCAAAACCACGCTGGCCCAGGGCGATGACTCAAACGGAGATTGCTATTGCCTGTTTCGGACAGCAAAACATGGCCGGCCGCGATATCGGACCACGTCGCTGCTTGCTGACTCTCGAGAGGAATCGGGCGGTCAAGGAGACAACGAGACAACTAGCGCCAAACCATGTCAGCAGAAATCAGGTGACAAGGCAACTCCCTCCAGGAGATGCATCACCGAGGGACAACAAGAGGCTGATCACGTTGTCAATTCGGCATCAGCTGAGTCTCGCGCCGAGGGCTTTTGCACACACACACACACGTCTCAGGAATGACAGGGCGGTCAAGCCTCATAGAGGGGCAAAGAGGTGCCCGAGGAATCAAGCCTGCCCTCGACCTCCAATCACTCACTGCCTGTGAAAAACCGCCCTGCTGAGCCAGCCTCGGCTTAGTCAAAAGCGCGCGGGAGGGGGAGGGGCCACCGAGATGAGCAGCTCCGAGACCTCCGGGCAGCAGTTTGTTGACGACGACAGTGGCGATAGTTGCATTCGGACTTGGAGGCCGGGGGGGCTTGTTCTCGAGTTTAGTCAGGTGACAAATCTCCGGCCCTCAGCAGTTCGTCGTCGGCGTGAGCAGCTCAGCCCAAAACTACACATCATGAATCATGCAAGAGGATCCGAGCCAAGGAGCCCGTTCACGCGTGTTCCCACACAGCACAAGATCCGATCGGGCTTTTGATGAAGCAGGCAGTGGGCGCCTGTTGTTGTCGCCTGGCAACGAGTGAAACTGCTGCTGTTGTAGCATCGCGTTTTCCAGAACGAGACCGTGGAAGGATTGCCGGGGTTGTTCGTTTCTTAGCGCAGGCAGCAGCAGCACGATCCGATCCCCCCCCGCCCGCCCGCCGACCTCGTTTTGGAACACCGGCGGCTGTCATCGCCTTGGCGACGCAAAGATGAGGAGACTCCAGACTATCGACAATCTCCATCCCGAGAGTCAGCTGTCCGAGAAACAACCCAAGTCAGGTGGTCAGCCCTCAGCATGGAGCCTCCAGGCCGCAAACTCCTCCTCCTCTCCCGCATCTCCTGGGGGATGAGCAAAGCTCACAGACCCTCGAGGACACCGTTACCCGCCCCGTGTGTATGTGTGTGTCATCCATCTTCTTCACAATTCACACACACAAGTGGTGGTGGCGGACGCCCCTTTCCGTGCCTCCTCTGAATGCGGATAATCAAAGTCTCCCGTTGCTTTCGTAACTTTTGCTTTGCCTCTTCTGTACCTGACCATGACCATAACATGACATGACATGACATGCCAAGCCAGCACCCACCCCCGGGCGTGACTCGCGATCGATTCAATCCAGTCCGAGAGCCACGGGTTCAAGTCAGCAACGCGAATCCGGGGTCCGACGAACGTGGGGATGATGATGATGATGATGTATGATGATGATGATGAGCAGGAACTCGCTTTTCGGAGGATGACTCCCCGACGGACTTGCTTCCCCTGGCTGCCTTCTTATGTCAGCAGGCAGTTCCGACAACAACAACAAACAACAAGAACGACAGAAAGGTCGAGATCCTGTCATGATGGATTGATGAGTGAGCCGAGCGAGGCAGTCAGAGTTGCTTGCCTCCAGCAGGTCCAGTTGGCCCGAGGGAGGCCCCCCCCCCCTCCCTCCTGGCCGTGCCCCATCATCGTCAAGGTCAGGTCAGGTCAGGCCAGGTCAAGCGGCACAGTCAGGTTTGTTCGGTGGGCGTTGGTTGTTATTGCGAGAGCGGAGAGTGAACTCGGCAGGCAGGCAGGCAGGCAGGCAGGCAGTCAGTCAGACTTGCCAGGGGGGTTGGTGGTGAAAGACTCCGCCGCAACACCGCAACCCCCCGGATACCAACCAGTTGGCTGTGGCCACGCTCAGCGGGGTGGTTGTTGTTGTTGTTGTCATCCTCGTCCGCTGCAAGACGGCAGGGCAGGGGAGGACAACGACATCACATCAGTTGGCGGCGTCCTTGAAACCAACGCATTCCATTCCATTCCCAGCTGACCGACTGGCCGTGTTGGCTCCATGGGTCCCGAGGCTCCCCATCACGAGTTTTCGTGACTCTGTTGATGTTGGATCCCTAGGGTCAGTTGGAAGTGTCTGACTGTGATGCCCCTGCGGGCTATCGAAATTCAGTGATATGTTGGTGGAAGCCTCGTCAAACGCCGGATGAAGGAGTCATCAGGAAGCAAGGTGAGGAGAGGGTACCGAAAGATTCGAGTCGACTCGAGGATTGGTGTGGCCACGGCGCTGTTGCCACGCATCCATCGATTGGTAAAGAGAAAAGCACATGATCTGAATGCGTCGCAAGGAGATAGACTGCATTTCCCAGTACGAGACCATCTAGTTTTACATGACCTAGTTCGGACCATACAGCAGCAACGACGTTTTGGTTTCCGTTCTGAACTCTCTGCCCACTGTGTCCATGCCGACTACCCCAGCAGAGAACGGCTGCCAGGTAACCGACCGCAAAGCGAAGAAGCCAGCCAGAATCGTGCCCGAGAAACTACCCATGGAAAAGAACCGCGCTTTGGCTTAAGCAGCCATGTAGGTGGAAGCATCAATGCCCTCCTTGGGGAACTCGCTAGATGGACAGTTAGCAAATGGGTATGCGGGATGTTGAAAGAGGCACTTACGGAAGAGCGACCTCAAAGCGCTTCTCAATCTGCTGCAGAACCTCCTTGTCCTGGTCGGTGGTGACAAAGGAAATGGCAAGACCCTTGGTACCGAAACGGCCGGCACGACCGACACGATGCAGGTAAGAGTCGGCATCGGCAGGCAGATCGTAGTTGATGGCAAGGTTGATGCGCTCAATGTCGATACCACGGCCAAAGACATCGGTGGCCACACAGATCCGCTTGTTGAACTCCTTGAACTCCTTGTACCGGCGAATGCTATGTAGGAGTCAGTATCACCCTGACCTCACTTCGACTCTGGCAACAAAACATACCGCTCCTCCTGGCTGACACCCGAGTGAACAGCAATCGAGGGGAAGTTGCACTCGCGCAGGAGCTTGTCGAGCTCAGTGGCCCGGAGAGTGCTCTTGACGAAGATGATGACCTGGTTGAATTGGAGCTCGTCGAGCAGCTCGTTCAACTTCCGGTTCTTCTCCCGCTCCTCGAGAGGGATGTAGTACTGCTGAAGGCCGTGGAGCGTCAACTTGGTGTCTTCGTCGACGTAATGCTCTGTGGGGTTCTGCATGAACTTCCGGCAGATGGGCTTGATCTCGTCGGAGAGAGTGGCGGAAAACATCATGACCTGCTTCTGCTGGGGAGTGGCCCGGAAAATCTCCTGTACATCGCGACGCATATCTTTGGGCGAGTTAGCGCGGGGGAGGTGTGCATCGGCGGGTCCAGCGACTTACCGATCTGGTCGAGCATCTTGTCGCACTCGTCCAGGACGAACATGCGGACGTTTCCGAGCCGCAGATTCTTGTCACGGACAAGGGCATTGAGACGACCCGGGGTGCCGACAATGATATGGGGGTGGGTTTCCTTGTTCTTGAGCATCTCGGCATCCTTCTGGATGGGAGTACCGCCGTAGAAGACGCCGGTCTTGATGTCAGGCATGTACTTGCTGAAGCGGTTGTACTCGTTGCGAATCTGGAAAGCCAGTTCGCGGGTGTGGCACATGACCAGAACCGAGCACTCTCCAGCCACGGGCTCAACTTGCTGAAGAGTGGTGAGGACGAAGACAGCCGTCTTGCCGAGACCAGACTTCGCCTGGCAGATGATGTCGCCTCCGAGCATAGCCTGGGGAATGCATGTCTGCTGAACTGTAGTCGGGGACTGCATTAGAATCGGGTATGCAAACGTGACGGGTGGGCGGATGAAATGCTCAAAAAGAAGATAGGCCCGTCCATCGTCGCAGCAAAAGATCTCGGCTACTCTTCCGCAGTCCCTTCGCTTCCCTGCACCATGTTTCTTTCAACAACGACCAGCCGAGCAAGTGTGCGCAGTGTGATGTGCGACCTCCACGAGTGGCGCCATCGCAAATCTTTACCGGCTGCCCGAGGCAGTCGGTGGCAATTGAGTCGGGGGCAGCGTCCCATGGTAGAGCGTCGCGATGAGTTCGATGTATGGAGCCCGGAAGCAAGCCATCAAGCGATCTCGTCGCTCGCTTGCCAGAATTCCGACTCAATATCCCGAGCACAATGACGACTGCCATGTGCAAGGTTTTTTGCCTGGCGCCAGAGCTCAGCGGCGTCCCGAAAGGAACGCCTGTCCTCCGGGAACGGGAGCCCGAACAATCCGATGGCTGGTGATGACCGGTCACCATTGTTCCCTTGTTGCACCGAGGCAACCGACAACGAACTTCGTTCCCCGACAGCTCTTGCTTTGCGTAGCCTTTGCTTGTTTTCTTTTTCTTGCTTGCGAGATGGACGGACCCGTGGGAGGGGCAGGAGGGATTAACGATAGGCTGGGGAAACTTGTCAGGACTAACCCTCCGACGGATGCTCGAAGCCGCAATCGGCAATGGCGCGTAGGAGCTCGGGCTTCAAGAGGAAGTCGCGGAAACCGGTCGAATGGATGCCGACATATGAACCCTTCTTGTCGACATTCTGCGCAGCAGCGGCAGCGTCGCCCTTCTTTCCGTTGGAGGCCGGAGCGGCGGTCTCGTTGTTGAGCTCGTCATCCGAGTAGTCGATGAGATCCTCTTCGCCAGACATGTTGGGCAGCTGTGAGGTTGAAAAGTTGACGCGACTGGTCGGGGAAAAAACAAAGAAGTCGGTGGGGGTGGGTTAAAGTAAGGTGGGTGGTTGCCGCGAGTCCAGTAAAATCAATTACCAGCGAAAGGTTAACGAGGATAAAATACCGCGATTGCGAGTCGAAGATGGGTGCGGCCTTTCCGGGTGTTGTTGGAATGGGCTGATGATGGAAAGTGAAAAGCAAGGGAGGAGGGAGAAAGCGAAATCGACCTTCATCAAGGTCGCAAGCGACACAGCCTCAAAACTGGCCGCAAATAACTAGCTCTAGCCTATTGCGGCTTAGAAGCACAGCCGATAGCTGGAGGTGGGGCAACATGCGCACAGGCCATCTAGAAATGCATTTTCGCTCTTGCAAAAGCCAATTGCCATTTTGAGATGTCCAGTTTGGGGGAGAACTTTGAAGGAAAGCGTCCAGATTCATTCGCCTCGATCGACCACCCAACCACCCCAACAGCCAGAGTGGTTGATTAAGTCAAAATCGATTCCTCACCACCTTTGTTCAGTCATGGCAAAGGGGAAAGCTGGGGGCGGGGTGCAAAACAGGGCCATCTACTCGCGCATTTCCTTCCTTCAGCAAGCCGCTGTCGCTCTCTCATCAGCACGGCGCGGTTCTCTTGACTCTGGCGTTGCCAATGCCAACACCCCAGGCGCGTCATCCACCACCATTGAGGAATCTAGTGGTGCCGGATCCGGAACAGCCCTCGAGGGCATGAGCAGGCGTCTAGCAACCGATTTGCGCGCTGTATCCCTCAAGACCAGGATTCGCCTAAAGCCGGCAGTGAAACAGACCATTTGCAAGTTCTGCGACTCGATTCTCATTGACGGGGAGTCTTGCACATCCACCATCGAAAACCGGAGCAAAGGAGCCAAGAAATCATGGGCTGATGTCCTGGTTCGCAAGTGCCACACGTGCGAGAGGGAGAGGAGGTATCCGGTCAGCGCAGCGAGGCCAAAGCGGAAAACAGAACGACGACCTGACGGAGGCGGCGGTCACTTGCACAAACAGGCACAGAAAGGTTGAGGCTGTCTCGAGGCATCAAGTTCGATACTGCCGCAGACGGAATAGATCGGGTGTAGAGTTTCCGCCTCGGGACATGGTATAGTGTCATTGTGGCATTGCTATGGCCGGTTTTGATGTCCTCTCTGGTCCCTATCGGGAACATCATTGAAGTCTAGTTCGGGAGCAGGTAACCGCCGAAAAATCCTCACAGCAAGGAAGACCCTACTCTGGTGACGCGGGACTGCCATACCGACGGCGCATCGGTTTCACATCCGCGGTTCGGTAATACAGCCCCTCGCCCACGAATCGTCGCTTTTGCGTGGGGTCATGTCTAGCTGCCCTGCTGCTGCTGAACGGATTCTTCTCCAAGGACTTTGCTGGCAGCCATGAGCCTGTCGCGAGTTAACGCCGTCCGGGGTCAAGATGGACCGCATACTTACAGCCCGCCATGCCAACTCCCCAGTCCCCGCATGGATTCGGCTTGGACGCTCGTCATGCGCAATAAGTTCTCCGTGTCGGCCAGATTGGAGGAGAGCTGAGCCAGTTGCGACTGAAGCTGGGCCTGGACATGAAAACAGGGCATCAGTGTTTGTCAACTCGTTTTGGGTTGCGAGGAGAGGGTTTGGTTCAGGTCGAGAGGAAAATGCGCGAACAGTGCTGCGCTGCTGCACGCTACGGACGATACGGCGCAATCTAAAGGGCGAGATAACTGAAAACGTACCAGCTGTCGAGCCTTCACGGCGCCCCCCGACGAGGCCATGGACTGGCGCGATGCCGTGTTTGTGTTGAAGTTACGCGTTGCCATGGTGACGGCGTGGGTGTGAAGGCGGGAAGACGTCGTCGAGCAAATACCACTGGCAATAAATCGAGTCTCCAGCCGTCTTGATGAAACCCGTCCCAGCACACAGTGGGTGGTGTACTTGTCAGAATTGTCCGTTTGAAGAAGCCGTTGGAGTTGGGGAGCGGGGCGGCCGTTTCCCAAAATATCAGGGTTAGGGTTTATACTGCCTCATAAACCCTGGTTCGCTTCCTTTCATTTGCCATCATCAATCATCACCGGGACTCATCATCACCCTCTTGGTTTGTCCAACTCCATCCATCACTCAAGCCACGATGGCGCAACCAGGAACATCCTCGTCTCACCACCGCCATCAATTTAGTCGCTGGAAAGCATCATCAACCTTTCCGCTGAGCCGCTCTTAAGCCCACCCGCGCGCGATCAAGCCAGGCGTAATTTCTATCACATTGTTGATCACTTTGACACTCAAGGCGGGACCGTTGGCGGGGGTGATGGGGGCAACCGCTCCAACATCGGCGGCGGCGGTCCTCAATACACTCGTCCTCTACTTATTCGCCTGACATACGACTTCTCGCTCTCACCTCTCTCCCAGGACAACTTCTTGCGGGCCTTCTTTCGCTCGCTAGAACTGTCGATAGACGAAGATATCGGTAGCGAATTGGACGAGCAGGTTCGGACGAGGTTTTTCGGCTTTGCAGATTACCTTATCAACAACTTCTTCCTCCCCAGTAGGGTTTCCTAACCTTGTTTCGCAGTCCTACGCTAACGCAGTACAGTCAAAGCAACTACCCGACAGACTCCTCAGCCATCCCCTGCGTTTCATTCCGCCGTCCAGAGGATACAAGGTGGGGGCGAGTTTGCAGGAACCCCGGATCGGCTCTCAGCTCTACGCGGCGCCTGCCTCATCCGCGACCGCCATCGTTGCGTCGTGTCACGCAGCTTCGACTGGGTCGAAGCTGATCGTCGGTTCAGAAGAGACGCAGGTAACGCTCGAGATGACGATGGTGCTCTGCTCGAACCAACGCCGCTTGACCACTTGGAAGTAGCTCACATTCTTCCACACTCTCTGACGAAGCTCGGAAAAGACTCAGAATTGGTACGTTACCCTGGCAAGTGAGCTGTTGCCGCTACGTTTTATCTAACTTAGCTAGGATCCGTCGAAACAGGCCGCTCTAGCGATTCTCAATATGTTCGACGACGGAGTAACTCACCTGATTGAAGGCACCGATATCGACAGGCCCCGAAATGCCTTGACACTCACCCTCGCTATGCACAGGTGGTTTGGCGACTTCAAAATATTCTTTGAGCCTGTTCCCGCGGCACCAGAGCCTCACACTTACAGTATCAAGGGCCTTGGTTATCCCGCCCTCTTCAAAAACCTAGTCCCCATAACCCGCACGCTCTATCTCACAGACAACCGCACAATCGAGCCTCCCTCACCCCGGCTCCTAGCGATCCATCGTGCGATTGCGCACATCCTGCATCTTTCCGCAGCAGGCGAGTACATCGACAAGATCCTCGACGACATGGAAGGCACCCGGGGACAGGGCGTGGAAGCGGACGGCTCGACTGACCTAGGGCGACTGGTGCACCTCGGGTTGTGGCTAGACGGCGCTGTTGGCGCCTGCTGACACTGTTGCCACGAAGTCGAGAAACAGTTCCACGTTCTCGGAGGCGGCATAACCCGCAAATTACCCTTATCTCATATGTAAACATAACGTGTAGTCAACAGCGGCCAGAGGACTTGGGACTGCCACTCTTCTCATGCTCCGAGAAACTGGCCGTATTGGAGCTGAGAGGAGTATACTGCCTTGGCGCTCGGATCAGGTGAGGTTCACTACCGAAGCTACATGGTATGTGTTACCCTCTTTGTCTTCTAAACGTTCAAGGCTCGTGCAAATCAACAGAGCGAAAGGACATGGGTTGGAAGATGTTTGCCGAGGGAGGTGTAGTTCCAGCTAGATATTGTTTTGGAGTCGGACAAGAAAGGGTTTGTGATCATTAGTATACAGTCACAGAACCACGGCGATCATGAGGAATAAGCAGCGTACATGGTGAGCAGTATCAGACACAGTGTTGTTGACTTATAAGAGGCACCAGAAATGTGACGGACCAGATCAGGTGCAGGGGCCCCGAGCCGGCGCGGAAAGGGTAGGTACTGGAATCACATATTCATGTGCGCGGCTGGAAACACTGATCATACCCCAGCTGCAAAGGGTAAGTTCACCTACGCCAGGGGCGCAGATTAAGTAAGGAGATCATAGATCCAGACCGACCTGATCACCAAGGTAAGGGTCGCATACGGCAGCGATTAGCTCCAACTGTCTCTCTATAAACCCAAAGCCCGTCAATGCACTTACCCTGGGGGTTTCCAGGTAGCCTACTCTAACTACAAAACCCTAGTTCCGAACCCAGCTTATACATTCCCTGAATTCTAGAATTTCTACTCAGCTACACTTTCTACCGCGCGCTTCAAGCCCCAATTGTATACGATCGAGTATAGCTATTCTTACAACTAAACAATTATATTGTAGAACGTGTATCGCTTGATTTAACTATCGATCGGCCTTACCTTCTCTTATTTTCTTATTAGCTTAGAACTACAGTGACCGACTTTCCTCCACTTGGCGCTTTTACCTATAATAACGAGCTATTAATACTCGCTAACGGTGATCCCTAGAACCTTGAGACCCTACCGTCACCAAGTGCCCTCTTGAACCGTGAACTGGGTAACACCCGATCCTAGAGACGGAGATGGAGCATGTAGTTGAGGCTATCAGACACACAAAGACTAGGGCGGTTTGCTTCTTATACCTCCAGGACAACTACACCAACAGCTTCCTCAACAGGATTCGTCATTCGCTCGAGGGTAAAAGTTTCACTAGGTAGGATATTATTCATTATCACCAAGTTTTACCCCAAACACGATTAGTTCACCAACCACTCAATAACAAAACAAGACGCCTCACAACAACTCAAGAGAGAACGAGAACAGAACCAAAGGCAACCGGTCGACGAAAAGCGATATCCAAATTCCCATATACAATCTCTTCAAGTCCAGCCAAACCAACTCGACTTGAACATCCCGTCCAGCTTTCGGGGGGGGCGAGCCATGCCAACCAAACCCCCTTTTTACCACCACCCTTCTCCCCCCTACTATCCCCCTCTCACTCGTTTCCTTTCTTGGGCCATCCAATCCACAAGTCACCTCGGCGATGGTCGTCTAGATCTCTCATCTTCCATAAACCGCCGCAGCCGATATCCTAGCTAGCATATGCAAAGAATCATCAACACAGCGGGAAGGAAACCAGTCGGAGAGCGACACTGCAAGAAGAACTGGAACAACAAAACCACCCTCCCACTCCTCCCCGCACACCTCCTTTTTCATCTTTGCACATGCCATGCGGTGCGGGCGTGGTCTGGTCTGGTCTGGTTGCGTATGTTATGGTATTACCACAAAAACAATAGACCTATCCTATCGTCCGCCGGTGTCTTGGTCATGGTCCCCCCCCAAAAAAGAACAAAGGAAAGAGAGACATAGAGAGACAGATGGAGAGATAGAGAGACAGTGAAAGGAATGCCTATGTACTTTGATACAGACTCAGAGCCTCGCTTTCCTCGTGCCTCGACTCGAACCACAAAACTAAGAATTATAGTGTACGCGCGTGTCCCGTCCCAATGTCGATTAAGCCAAAGAATTCCTCCCTTTCCAGCCAACCAACCAACGAACCATACCAACCAACCAAACCTCCCCCCCATGTCTAAAAACCCGCCCCCAAGATGCATCTGCAATGTTTCGTGTCGTCCACCTTGATTATAGACCAGTTTATTTAGCGCGTGGATCTTCCAGGCTCCCTTTCTTTCTGGATCGACTGGTCACACGTCACCCCCAACAGCCACCGAGGCGGAGTTTTCAGCGGACGCCGATCGGAGGGCGAGGACCTAGGCTACTTTGGCTGCTGTGCGCCGATGGCTCCGAGTCGAGATGAGTGGAATCACCACTGCCCGCGCTAGCGCTCGCACTACCGGTCAGACTTCGTGCATTCTTCGTCTTGGGTGGGTGGAGGGCGCTCACCCCAGCGTGTTGCTCGACCTGCTGTGGCGCAACAACATTTCCGTGGCCAGGAGGGTATTGGGGCATGGGCTGCCTCATGCCATCCGGAGGTGATGGCCGGCCGTTCATCTGCGGGCCGGCGGCATAGCCATTCGGCGGTGACGGGCGGCCGTTCGGCGCGCCGCGCATTGACGGGCTATAAGGGTTCCCGGGCGACTGGCTCGTGCGCCGAGGTCCGTTGCCGTTCATGCCCATTGGCGGAGGGCCTTGGTTGTACTGCAGCTCGTCGAGCCGGGCAGCCGTCAGGGAATTCGCCCTCGAGCCAGCATGCATCGCCCCCCGATCCACGTTCCCATACCGGTTCGAAGTGAAGCCTAGCAGAGGGTCGTCCATGATGTCCCCGTGCATCACGGGAATCGCAGCCATGACCTGACTCGACCGATTCCGCCCAAAGTTTGGTCGAAATCTGTTGCGCGGCGGCGGGCCGGTATCGTGTTCAGGGTTCTTGCGGAACTGTGAGGCACTGTTCGGTGCCTTCCGGTTCTTCCTCGAGGTAACGCTCATCATGTCAAAATTATCGGGGTCGACCATCGACGCTCCGGGTGTAGCGGCGGGATCGAAAAAATCGTCGTCTTCATCGTCATCGTCAAAGCCGCCGGCAACGCTCCGTGGCGGTTGGGGAGGTCCTCTTCTGGGCCCTGGACCCATGCCCGGCGGGGGACGCCTGAGTCTCATTTCTTGCTCCCTCAAAGCTAGCTCTCGCTGGCGTAGCTGTAGTTCTCTTTCCCTCAGTGCAAGATCATGCGGGCCATGACCAGCCTCACCACCTTCTGGGATGTCGTCGTAATGGACCAGGTGACTGAACTCTTCTAAATCCGCGCCCTCCATGGAACCCCTTCTTGACGGCAAACGCCCGTTCGGTGGTGGCCGTGGATAACCGTTCGGCGGGCCTCCGTTCATGGACGGTGGCGGACGACGCATTCCCGGCCCCGATGGCCCCATCGAGGACGCGCCCCTTGGCCTCGGCCGCGGGGGCATGCCGTTCCCGTTCGGCATGCCATTAGGTCCCGGCCGGGGAGGGCCTTGGGCAGACATACGCGGAAGCGGGGATGGGGTGGCAGACGGCGATCCTGGCTGGGGTGGCGCTGCCAATGCGGTGTCGATTTTCGGCCGGCTGCGGTTGACGAGGTTAAGGTTATGAAGGATGGCATACAGCGCTTCAATGCGCGGCACGCTGACCCCGGTTTGTTGGGATAGCCTGATCGGAGCGCCGAGGTAGGTCTCAACTTCCATGGGCCGCCTCGCCGTGTAGTCCTGCCACATGATGTTCTCGGTGCTCAATCTCGCGAACTCGTCGATCGTGGTCTGCTTGAACTCGTGGGAAAACTTGCAGCCCTGCGCTTCCGCCAACGCAAGTAATTCATCCAAGACATCGGAGACAAGCTTGGACACGCCAACTTTCTCAAGCAGCGCGGCGTAATTCGGCGTCTCGAAGATCACTGTCAGAGGGTGAAAGGCAATCGGGCTAGAAACAAGTTAGACTTGGGCGCATAATAGGAGGACACAGGGAGACCAAACGTACCCGATTACCCGCTCATATTGTTGCTGGCGGATGTTAGGTGACACCTTGCAGTCGACTTGGCCGGTGCTCAGTGTCATAGCCAGAGCCTGCGCCATGTCCTCCTGTATCGTGGGCGGGATGTTGGCGTTCTTGTTGGCAGCCCCAACCCACATCTCGGTCGAGCCCTTGTGTTCGAACTCGCTTCCACCGAGCTGGCCGAGTTCGGCACCGCAAACTAGGGAGAGGACCACATTGGTCGGGAACCGCTCCTCGATTGCGGACTCTAGGCCAAGCGCGTGGGTGGTATTGACGAGGATACATGTGTGTTGGGGGGTAACGACGGAATCGATTACTGATGCTAGGTCGTAAACATCGGGAAGTGCTTTTATACAGAGGATAACGTAGTCGAATGGAGCGCCTTCTTGACGGGAGGCCGCCTCCTCTGGTGTTCGTACGACTACATCAAAAAGACGTTTTAGCACATGATGCACCGTTCGGGGGCAGGAGGGGGAGGGCAGTACATACCATGTCGGGGTTTGAACCGCTCATTGCCAAAGACGGGCGACTTGAACGATATCCCGTATTGCGACACATGCTCGAAACCCGTCTTCCAGACGAGGGTGACGTCGCAGGCATTGGTGGCTTGGAGTCGCCATGACAGGAAGGCGGAAACGGGGTTGCCGCCCACTGTAACAACATTCATTAGCTCATGGTCCGACATGTCTGGCTATGTAGGGAGGACGCATATGCAGCGATCCTCGGCCGACTCGGTAGTAAAATAAAAATAAAAACAATCAACAAAAACGAGTGTGGTGGTGACGAGATGGCGTCTGGAGAAGAGTTGGGGCAGTGCGTTGAGCGCCAAAAGATGCGATGCCCACTCTTTTTGGGCTCTCAATCCCCAAATTCCAGAATCGAGGTCGCACTAGTGAGGCTGCGGAGGGCAAGGGGGGCACAAAAAGGGTACAGAAGAGCGGAGGGACGGGAATCGGTCCAGCAGGACCAACAAGTTGGCACGGCTTACCTGAGAGAATCTTGAGTCGGGGTGTCAAGGGTGCCATGGTCGCCAGGTTGAGGCCCGATCCGGGATGGTGGGTCGATCAAGTTTCGAAGCTGCAAGACTCGCGCTCTGGCGCGAAGCGCTGGACTGAAATGGGCAGTAGTTCTGTGTCCCACCGTGCAACCGAGTCTTTTGTGGCTTCAGCTTTCCTCGTTTGGGGTTTTTCCTTCTTCTTTTCTTCTCTTTTATCGCCTCCCGTCTGCCTGGTGTAATCTTCCCACCCCACGGCGGCGGATAGCGGTCTCACGGGCAAGTGTTGCTTTCCGGATGTGGGGGATTGTCGAGCTTGTGCTGGTCGGTTTGGCGGTCGCGCCCGGGAACTCACCCACGGGGCTTGCAGATCGGAGACTTGAAAATGGGACTGAAAGTGCGATTGGCAGCTAGTTACCAGACAGGCCAACTCATTCGGGTTCTGCTTGGCTGAACGAGCGGCCGAGCTTCTCAAGATGTCGTGCACGCTTCGCAGTGGCGCCGACAATCTCGCTCTGGGGCGAGTAGCACAGCAACAACTGCAGTCTGCAGGTCCTGGATTGTCCTGGGCGGAGAGCAGCGCAGATGTCCGCGGCTATGCTATCGGCAAGCACCGCAATGCACCAAGAAAACGAGCGTGAGGCCGATGTTGACTGAAGAGCCGTGTGGCCGCCACAGGCCCGGGGTTCCTGGGCTTCGGGGAGTTGGTTTCAGGGTGGCTGGCGGTTGAGGCGCTAACTAGTCGCTGGGACGAAGCCGGCGATGACAGGCCACGGGCGGTGCAAGAAAACGTCCTGTGCGCCTCTGCCGCGTGCTGCAGTCTCACAGTTTCACAGCTAGTGCTGGTTCGGGGCGGTCCAAGCTAGCGGTGACCGCGATGCGCGCTGGTGCGAGATTTGAGTTTGTAACGAGCGAACGGGCGAACGAGCCAACGACGAAACCAGCTTTGGCGCGACGGGATTATTCGAGACGGGACGCTGCCAAGCGGCGTTGCCGTTGGTGCCGGGAACGACTGGACTGGGGGCCAGAATCGTCGGTGTCTCCGCACAACAGCTGGACAAACAAGCAACCCCGTTGCAAAGGAAAATAAAAAACCGATGATGTGGATTAGTGTGGATGCGGGAAGGCCGCGAACATGGGAAAACGAAAGGACCTCGTCGATGCCAGTGGAGGTTGGTAAGCCGGGAAAAACGCTGGCTGGATGGGTTGCTTCCAGGTTGTTTTGCCTGCAGACCTTGGTGTGTGTGTGTGTCTGCAACGTCTGCAACGGCGAGGGCGGTCACTGACGAATGCCAGGCATGCTTGTGAAGTTGTGGCAGGTGGAACAGGCCAGCAGGCAGAGAGAGCGGCGGACAGTTCGGGCGAGGTAAAGTGGCTCGGGTACTTTCGTACGGCGCAACGGCGCAACAGAAGGCACGTACCAACAACAGTGGACACCCCTGGGCAGTCCAGGCAGTCCAGCCCGTCCCGAGAAACCAGGAACGACAAACTGAACCTGGGCTAGATGGAACGAGAGCAAGGGACATCGATGAAACCCATCTTTGTTTCTATCCAGCCCTACCTTGACGGTTTGACCAAGCGCACCGCGGCGGCGCTGAATCGTTGACTCTTTCGCACCACGCATGGACTGCAAGTTTCTTTCTTTGCTTTCCCGTATCTACGAATATTCGAACGGATTTGGAATGGCGGCAGCCTGCTACGGGCCTGCTTGGGACATCAGGACCCGGCAATCTCAACCGTATCGATAAATCCGCAGCAATGCCGCGCAAAAAAATCTTGCCTTGTCTTGGTCAGGCAGGCCCCACCGGGTGGGCTTCTGGATCGCCCATCCGTCGTCCGATCCAACGGGAAGACTTGGAAAGGGATGCCCGCGACGACAGGGCGGGAACAAGGATCCCTTGCCCGTGACGCGGTTTCGGTGTGGCTTGGACGCGGGAAATCCACAATTGCATCCGTCCAGTGACGTGGGGTTCAAGTTTTCTCGAAAACATGGAAGTTGCAGGGGGATTCGGAGAAGTGCTCACTTGGAGCAGGGCAAGGAGGCGGAAGGAGGTTGGGAGAAAGAAATTAGGTTTTGGGGGCTGCATTTCGAACCGAGACGTCCTGTAACGTTATTTCATCTGATGAACAGAAAAAGCAAACGTTTTACATACTTACAGAATCCTCCTGCATTGATCGGTCCCCTGCTTCCCGCGCACATGTCAACTCAAAAGCCACCTCCGCACAGACAAACGCCACCGAAGAATTCTGCCATTTTTTTTGGCCTGTTCGCCCGCACTCGTGCATAATCATATATCGGGATCAATGACCATCCCTCCAGGGAGAAAAGGCTCCTGTCCCGGGCTCTTTGGAGAACGAGGGCATCCCAGGCCCTGAGGTTTCTTTCCGGGCGCCGCTACTGCACTTGACGGAAACACCCGGGAATTACCCATTCGATGACCTCGACGACTGCTTGCAAAGCAAGCATCTTCAAGGTACTCCGCCGTATTCGTACCTAAGCTTCCCATCTGGATATATTTTGCGTTTATGACAGGGAACGCCTTGGAACAGCGTCGTAGCGCATGCCTTGGCGGGGATTGCGCGGGAGCGGGAGCCTTTCTCCAGCTGCCAGCCCTACCATTCCAGCACCTCGACCTCCCTAGGGCTCTCGATCGTTTCGGGCACTTTGACTGAAGCCCGACCGCCTTCAAGCGCCAGGACGCGCTCGGAATTGTCTCTCGTCGAACCGCGGCATGACACGACCAAAGGGTGGGGCTACATGCCTTGGGCACAACTGTAGCCACCCGTTCCCGGACCCGGAGGTGCGTCAATCGATGGCATGTGTGTGTGTAATCTGCATGTATTCCATCCTCGAGCCATCCAAACTGCTCTGATGCACCGACCGCTCAGGCTCGAACCGTTGCTTCTTGAATCGGCGGAGGCATCCAAAGGACAAATTCGGTTACTGTGGTACGAAGTAGGTACCTACAGATGTATGCTCCACCAAATCCACACCCCTTGTCGAGCTGGATCACGGCGGTCTTTTTGATGACGGAGGCGGCTTGGCGACGCTCAGCTGGCGAGGGTCGCGTTCTTCAATTGTCATTGTCAACTGGGACTGGGCGGGACTGGAATGACGTACAAGGTGGAGCAGTGCCCATTTTCACCGGCTTGCCCCACTTGTGCCTGGCAATTCGACGAACTGCTTGCTCGGCCGTGGTCTGCTCCAAAAAAAAACCCGAAAAGGGCGAGATGAACCGTCAACAATCCCATCTTGTTGGCATCCCAATTGATCCGACTACATGTACTTGCCACTGGCACTGCCTCCGATCTCCCGTGGAACCACAGCCAGCAGGTTAGGGACGGTCAATCCTCATTCTGCCACCGTCAATCATGGCAAAGCCGCAGCACAGATTTTTCGTTGGCCACGGTTTGTGGCAATGCAACGCTTACAACAAAGACCAGGCTCCCCCTCCATTGGCACGGAGTATTTGGAGCGTAATTACAGGTTACCACTGGCAGCATGTGTGTGATCCAACGTACGTCCAGCACTCCCTTGGATGGTGAGGTCAAAATCTCCGAAGCACCCGATGCGGCCAATGCTCGCGGCCGGGATTTAGGTGGGCCGCCTTTTTTTTTGCCCAGAATATTCACGAACCAAGATTGATAGCCGGAGACATTGGCCAACGATCAGCAGGGCAACCGAAAACTGACGCCACTGCCATCTGGACGACTTCATCTGATCCAGGAGCTCGGCGACGAACTAAAAGTCCCCTTGTCCAACAAGAATCACCCAACCCTGCAAGATGTGCAAAGGCAAAGACAGGGGTTTCGTCCTGTGGACCTGTGCTTTTCCAAGGAAATCGGGATTAATTACTAATGTCATTGGTCGCCCAGCATCAGTCCGACTTGAACGGTCCAAGCTTTTCGGCTCTCATCGACTTTTACTTGAGTATTAAAACACCCGAGGGAGTCAGGGGCAGCAGGAGCAACGTTAACTATTTTTGGCCACAAAATTCTCGGCGGGCTGTCAGTTGTCGGTAACTCACAGGAGTATCTCGGGCCCCGCAACACGCGGCCTTCAACTTCGACTCCTTGTCGCCATGAGAAATGCAAGGTTCCGGGCGGATAGCTGCCTTCACGAGGCTCTCCTGTGTACACAGGACACAAAAGAGGAAACTGTGCACCCACTTGGCCTGTTGCGGGTAGAGTACGGCTAGTCCCCCGAGGGCGGGTCGTGCCCGCACCTTATCTATCCGAGGGGTTCAACCTGTAAGAGATGGTTTGGTCGTGGATGAAGCAGGAGATCTGGCCATTCCTTCGACCGTGCGAGACGCGGGTAGCAACTTCTCAACGCTACCTACTTCCCGCGCATCCCGCGTCGCGATTGTCTCACCCGTAGGCGAACTGTCCCTTCTTCCGCGGTACATACACCGAGAGAGCGGTATGAGGGAAGCGAGCCGTGTGGCCACCCAGCCCGCTCGAAATCTTTTGTTCGGCTAATGTCTACTGAGCAGGCAGAAATGGCATTGACAGGCGAATCAAGATTCATAATGTCTTGTTGGAACTGCCAAGTTCATATATCTGACCAAGGCCTTCGTTCTGTCGACAAATTGTCGGTTCCCGGCAGAGTGATGGTCTTGGAGAGCATGCGATGTGACACCAATGGTGTTGCATTCCACCTCGTCTCCTTCGGGACTCTGCTGTCGGTTGCCAAGGATACACCGTGTGTGTACCTTGCCAGCGGACAAAGCTCAAACTAGGTACCGAGACCGACAATCCTGGCCGACGATGACGGGTTCGTTGACCACGTTGTTGACCGCATTGTTGACCGCATTGAAGGCTTCCGTGTCCCTGAGGCTGCGCGGCAACCCCTGGAGATTTGACACTTCACCCGCTTGCAGGTCTTGACGAGACATCCATTTGTCTTGCCGTGGCACCAATGGGCCAAGATATTTTTTGCAAGGGAAGCCACGTGTGAGGCTGCTAAGGATGGGATTCCGGCTTTCATCATCAAAACTTGCGTGTGTGGCTTCGGGTACTTCGTGCGTACGTCTCAGTCCCTACAGCTACCTATGTATGATGATCCTCCACCTTGCATCACCCGAACCCAAAGGTTTGTTCGCCCCCACGCTTGGAGCTCCCGCTTCTCCTTAGCGTGCTGAGGTTCGGCCCGGTGAGATGTGCTTTTTTCGTTAGCTGCCGGGGTGGCTTGGCCGGTGAACATCGAGAGACATGGTGTCCGTTCAGAAATAGAGGTTTTCACGTTAGGATCTACTCCTGTCTCACATGTCGTCTGCAGAGCCCTCTCTGGTTCTCCTTGTCCCGGGATATCCTTGCGGATCCGGTGATGGCATTTGAGAGTTGCTTTATCAGTCGATAAACATCGAATTTCTCGGCGATACCATCCACGACTTCCTCACATCGGATTCGCCGACTCCATGGTACGAGACAGCGATACATGAGGCCAGGGACCGACAAAACCGGCTCCAGGACCTTCCCTTGTTGCCACTGGGTCTTGCGAGGAGTCACGTCCTGCCGATAATCTACACTGGAGTGGGTAGCAGCAGTGCAAAACACCCTCAAGTGGGAGAGTAGAGTCGGCACACAATAGAAGACGATGGTCAACGACAAACGTGGTTGGCGGCAGTTATCCTTTCAAGGCCCAAGACGAGACGGGTACTGGCAACAGCGCCCTCGCTACTCCACCCAATGTGATGTGATCCATGGTGTTTGTCCATGCCAGACTGGCGGTCAGTGGAAGCTTTTTTTTTGCCAGCGGTACCCTGGGCCGTTAGTGTAGCCAAACCCTAACAGAATAATCCAATGCCAGGTCACTCCCAAGAACAGAAATAGTCAGTACCTAGGAGAAAAACGGAGACGTTCCATACCCCCTCAAGCGTCAACCGACTGTAGCAGAGCGAGGCCTGCATTGAGACCGAGACGGGATCCGAGAACGGGCTCGAAGCTTTCCATGTGTACGACATACCTCCATGTCAAAAAATCAGATGTAAATTCACATGTGCCGAGAAAAAGGGCAAGCTACGAACCCGGAATAAGCTGGCGATTGTAGTCACAAGTCGCTCGTGACTGATCCTGCGAGCCGCATGGTCTGTCTCTCATTCAGGAGGAGGGCAATAAAAACCACTCTAAGAATTACAATACCCTTACGGCGAGAGTCGATAGGATTGAGGTAAGAATAAGAGACACAAACGTCATGATATCTATCAAGCGATTCATCCAACTGCCACTCTGACTACTACACTTTCCCGATCGTCTCTTGAAAGACTGTATCCTCCCCAGGATGTTTTTCTTGAACAAGAAAAAGAAACCCCCAACGACCCTCAGAGACAACCCCGATATGATCTACGAGACCCATGTACATGTTCAACCCAAAAGTCCAAAGCTAGTCCACTTCCTAGCAGGTTTGCCATGTTAACACAAGCCCCGACAATACCACCCAACTAACAGTACTGTCGGTAGGATGTCAAACACCCTCCGGCGCGTACATACCCCCCTGAGCCGTAGCAGAACCCCATCAAAACTCAGGGGAGGGTCATCACAGCAACGCAGCAACAGCCACAACCCCGCCCAACACGGCCCCCATAACCTTCAACCCCAACACGCCATCCTTCCCAGCAACAGCAGCATTACCCGTAGCACTCGCCCCCCCACCACCAGTCCCAGTCGCACCAGTCCCAGTAGCAGCAGCAGGGCCCCCCGTAGTAGTAGCCTCCTCCGCGGTAGCAGCAACAACACTAGTACTAGTAACATCCCCACTAGCCGCCAGCACCACGGCCCCCAGCCCAACCGACGTCGACACCCCCGTCGCCGACCCCCCTTGCCCAGTCAGCGTGACCACGCGCGTGACCGTTTGCGTGACAGTACTCAGCGTGCTCCAACCCTTACCCCTAAAATCAACAAACAATATCAGTCATATAATCCCTAAATCGGGTATGTCTCGGGAGTAGTAGTTCGGGAGCACAAAGTAATCAACCGTTTTGGGGCGGCACAACGGCTCCCGAGACAGCCATAAGGGGGGAAGAATCAAGAAAGGTGTCACGGATTTGTTTGAACCTACCAGGGCCCCCAGGGCGAACAACCCCCCGCGCCCCCGGATCCCGATGGTGCACACCCGCCTGGCCCGCCGGCCCAGACATTGCCGCTCCATTCGCAGCCGGTGAGGGTGTAGGCGCCGCCGGACCAGGTGTGGGCTTGTTGGGACCAGTTTTGGTCATCGTTGTGGCGGCCTCCTCCGCCGGGACCGCCGCCGCGGGAGTTGGAGGGGCCGGGCCAGTTGCCGGTGAATGCTGTTTTTTTCCCAGGCCGGCTGGTTAGTTTGTGTTGTGGAAAAAAGAGGGGGGGGAAGGGGGATGAATATATATATATATACCTGGCGCTGAGATGGTGTACACGCCCGTGGAGCCGGCGGCGCTACACGAAGACCACTGCGCGCAGAGGGACGCCGAGAGCGAGCTGTACGAGGTGACGGCCGTGGGCGTGGCCGAGCAGGCCGACTGGAGGCAGCTCGAGACCGAGGCGCCCTGGGAGGCGGTGCAGTAATGGGTGGGCGCGGGCCAGGCGCTCGAGGACGAGTACCACGACGAGAAGCAGTCGTGCTGTTGTGTGAGAAGAGAAAAAGTTAGCTATCATTCATGGATGCTTTGGTTGGAAGGAAAGCAAGGGGGAAAAATAAAGGGGGGAGGACGGACAGCACAGTCTGGGGCACCTGCCCACCATTGGGCGTTGGCCAGTGCCGCGAGGCTGAGGAAGTTGACCGTGGTTTTCATGGCGAGGGAGTAGTTTATAACAAGGGATACGGAGTGATGACTGGGCTCAGGAAAGGTTTTGACTCCAAGAGCAGGCGTCGGCCGAAGGTGGTTTTGGAAGGGGGCGTACGGGGCGAGGTCCCGAGGGGTCGAGGGTGAAATATACTTTGAGGCCTGTGACTGACGCGGGCTGATGACAAAGTTGAACGACGCAGGAGGGTGCTTTAGTCCGCTGATCGGGGCCGACGGTGGAGGACGAGGGCTATACCACGGACATGCTGAGCTCTATATAAACACATTTGGGCGGACCGAACGTCGTCCGCTCCCCACACATGGGATGGGGCTGACATCGAACAGTCCGCCAAACCAGTGTCTGATTCCGAAACGCACAATCCCGAGGCATCCCTTCTCCCCAACCAGGTAGGTGACCTCAACCGAGCACTCGGAGCGCAAAGAATTGAACGCCACCGTGTTGCTGCCGCGCGGCCCTCCCTGCATCATGCCATCATGGAATCCATCGTTCCCTAGCACACGAGTGGTGTGTGAAAGCCACCAACAAGATGGAGACAGATAGAGACACGGGCGGTGGCACCGCAGAACCATCATCTCCAAGCAAAGCCGCGTAGACCCTGCGCCGAAACACCGAGCCCGATGGAGAGGCATGGCGAGGGTGAGCCAGTGACGTCCAAGTCTCTGAACTGCGGCACGTGCCGCTGCACCCAGCGGTTCGGGACCGAGGGGGACGGGAGGGTGAGGAGGTGTGTGGGTGGCTGAGGGAGCGGGGAGCTTGTAAACCAACCTGGAAGTCATCATCGTGCAGGTTCAATAGGTCGGACTCTTCAGTTTCCCGAGTAGGTAGTCTTTCCTTCAGAACCCGTGTCTAGCCTTTCCCCAGGGCTTCGGGCGTGGGCGTGGGCGTCTTGTTGGGGAATGTCCGACGCACCAACCAACGCCGTTTACTCCCGTACCGGGGATTCTTTTTGTGTAAGTCAGCCCGAGCGTCGTCAGACCGGGAACTTGATCTTTTCAGCTAATCTTTTGGTGCGAGTAATGTCATCTTCTTCCTTGTCGTCAAAAGGCAGACTGCGTCTTGGGCGTTCCACGGCATCAGCGACCATGTGCAGCAGTGCGTGAGGATGCGAGAAGGGAAACTTGCTGTGTAATACTAGGCGCTATTAATAGGGCTGGCCTTGGTGGCTTGTGGTGCTTGGAGAAAGATCGACTTGGTGGGGGAATGCTAAGAGATTAGATCTGGCCGTTGCAGTGGGTGATATCTGTAAGTCAATGCCACTCAACGACATGCAGAGATAGCCCATCGAGGTCCGATGACGACGCTCGGCATAGCGTACTTGTGCAATGTAAGCTGCTGATCTCTTGGTGTCACAGGGCCAACAGGCATCTGGATGATATCCTGTCTCAAGTGACGTGGCTGCTCGATGAGTAAGTAAAATGTCGATAGCCTGGTACAATTGTTCTACACTCCCTAAAACCAACACGCCGACGACCGGCACAGCCCCAGCCAACCATTACCAGTAATGGCATCTATCCCTTCCCATCCACCCAACGGAAACTCCAAGACCACTCAAGAACAATGCCCAGCACACAGTCGTCCGAATGTCGACGTAAGAAGATAGAGGCCGAAGAAAAGAACCAAACACAATCCCCCATACCATCGCCATGACCAACTCGTACCACCCGCCGTTCCCGCTATGCCATCAAATATCCCACCCTAACCTAACACCAACCTGTTTTCCCGCCTCCCATGCTTCGGCATGCGACTCCTCTACCCGCCGTGGGCTCCGGTCCGACAGCCGCGGGTATTCGGCCTGAGGCCGCCGCCGCTGCTGGCACTACAGCATAGTGCCGAAGGTGGTGGTGTTGTCCTCGAAAGGAATCGGCTTGCGCGGGGTACCCTCCTCGGTCGCCGGCTTGCGGTGGCGGAACGTGAAGCCGACAAAGAGGCCCTTGCTCATCTCGTCGTCGCGCTCTGCCATGGTCTCGAGCGCCTGCTGCTTCTCGTGCACTTCCTTGTACTTGGCCATGTCTGCCTCGCTGCCAAAGTCGTCAAAGTAGCCTGCGTCTGTCTCCGAGTCCAGTTCGGGGACGAATGGGGGCTTGGTCTCGCGCAGCACGGCCCAGTCAACCTCGGCGAAGTACTGGTGGCTGAAGATGTCCTTGATGTTGGAAAACCTCCTGGACCTCGAGTTGATGCAACTGCCTTCGTTAGCCTTCTTCTGCCCATGTGTTAACAAAGGCTACAGTCAGTAACTTACGTTGTGATAAAGTTCCATGTCCGGTTGCTCAAAAAGTAGCTCGGGTCTTCCCACACCGGCCGCTTCAGAACCTCCCGCCAATGGTTCAAATTCCGCCACGTCTCGTCGGCAGTCGCGCCTGCAAAGGGAGGGAAGCCCGTGAGGGCCTCGAAGAGCATGCAGCCCAAGCTCCAGTAGTCGACGGTAAAGTCGTACTGCTCGCCCCTCAGCACCTCCGGCGCCATGTAGTCCGGCGAGCCCACGATCGACTTGGCATAGTTCACGTCCTTGTCCCGCATGGTGCGGTATCCCTCCCGACGCTCGGCGACGGTACGCTGCTCCATCGGCTTGCCGAACGGAACCGATGTCTCGGAAGCTTCCTCTAGGCGGATCCTCATCGACTCAATCTTAGCAGGAGCCAAGAATCCGGCCGCCAGGCCAAAATCCGTGAGCTTGACGTGGCCGCTCGAGTCGACCAAAAAGTTCTCTGGCTTGAGATCGCGGTGGATGTAGCCCAGCTGGTGCAGAGCGTCGACGGAGCAAAACATCTCGGCAATGTAGAAGCGGGCGTGCCGGTTCGACAGCACGCCCGTGTTGTTGAGGAGAGTGCGGAAGTCACCGCCCGGCACGTATTCCATGGCAAGATAGATATTCTTGTCGTCTTGGAATGAGTAGAGCAGGCGCACCAGCCAGTCGCTCTTGGCCGTCGTGAGGATGTCCCGTTCGGTGAGGACGTGCCGGACCTCGTCCAGCTTGAACAGCAGCTTCTTGCTCATGACCTTGAGTGCGCACACCTCCTTCGTGTCCTTCTTTTGCGCAAGGAAGACCTGGCCGTATCCGCCCTGGCCGACCTGTGTCAAGATCTGGAAATCTGCGTGCCGCAACCTCACCCGCCTCTTGCGGAGATTAGCCCGCTCTCGGCCCTTGTACTTGGACCACATCTGGCCATGCGTCTCCTCGTCGGTTTCGGGCGGCGCCGGGTATTCTGCCTTGAACGCATCGAGGCGGCTCTGCCTTGAGCCGACATAGGTCAAGAGATCAAAGTAGTAATCGAGGAAATCTGTCAGGGGGTCGGGGGGTCAGCGTCGACTAACTAATTACACACCGTCATACTTTCGTGGCCGAGGGCTTACATAGTTGGGTGACATTGACCATGCGCTTGACGCCCGGCTTTTGCAGGAGCTCACGTTCTTCAGCAGTGAGACCCCTTGTTGTGTTAAACCGCCGAACGGTAGGCGGCGGCCGGTCTTTCTGCTGGTACAGCTCTTGGCGCGAGAGGGCGGCATGGCTGGGTTGGTATGTCGGCTCGGTGAGCGGGTCCCGCGGGAGGACCGGAGGTGTGTTTTCCTGTCCCTGGTTTCTCAACGGGCTGCCGGTACGGGGAACACCTTTGCGGATAATGCTGTCGTCGACAGTTGCGGGGCCCTCGTCGGCGTTGTTCTGCAGGTTGCTCTTGCCGGGCGACAATGGCGCAACAACACTCTGCGGTCGGCTGAGCTTCACCGGAGTGTCGAAAGCGCTGGGCGGGTTCAGCTTGATGCTCTGGAAGGCGACCGGGAGCTCATTGGCACCGGGAGGAACCGTCCTCTTGCTGGGGCTGCCTTGTGGAGTGCTAACAGGGGTGATGAAGCTGGCGCGAGTCGGTGTGGAGGGGCGCGCGTCGGTCTTGTCCTGCTTCGCGCCAGGGAAAAGATTGGCCATGAAGCTCGCCATGGTGCGTGGGCGATCTGCGCGGCCAAAAATAAAACAGGGTATGCAGTGGGTGATGCAGCCCGTCGATGCCTGCAGATGGGAAGAAGAAGGGATGGGAATGCTGCAACCAGCGACGTGATAAAATGCAGAGGACGGGATGGTGGTGTAAATCCGTCTCGAACCACTTGCTGACAATAACAAGAAGTCGCGCCAACGATGAGACGACTCGGAGCTTCCAGGTTAAATTATGGCGCCCAAAACTCGCGTCCCGGCAGTGGTCTTGCCCGATTGAGTGGCAGGTTTTGGTTCATTGATTGGGCAGGGAGCGGGGGCGGGGTAACAAGACGTCAACACTCTTGGTTCCAAGGCGCGGGCAAGGTTGGAGGAGCAACCCACCTCAGCTGAAGTGTGGGGCATCGCCTGTGTTCTGAAACGCGGGAGTGAGCCTGTCAGCCTGCAAGGAATGTCCCTAAAGCTGTGGAGCTGGCAAAGACTTGGCGCCAGCTGATGACGGTGGACCCCGAGGTGGATTTTATTCGGAACTGCCCATTCGGTTGCTCGCGTCGACTCGCCAAAACGCCAAAACGCCAAAAATCGACGTCTCCATCATCACAGACTACCTATCCAGCTCCCATTTGATACCTCAGAGACCACCTCTCTGACAGACCCCCACGATGGCCAAAGAACGCAACTACAACCCCGTGCAAGCTCAGCACAAAGCTGACAAGGCCAAAGCTATCAAGAAAGGTACGTCTTTGATCCTGTACTCACTGCGCTGGCGCAGGTCCATGCTAACCTCCCATGTGGACAGGCAAGTCAGAGCAGCAAACACGGAGGAACGAAAAGCTAGCCCAGCGCAACCCCGGCAGAATACAGCAGCAAATCGATGACCTCAAGGCACTAAAGGATGGCGGGCGCAAGCTCAATACTCACGAAGAGCAAGCTCTCGAAGCCCTCGAAAAGGATCTGAAGGCGGTCAAGAAAGCACGGGAAGCGCTGGGCGATAAGGCACCGCAGTTTGGACATGGCCATGGCCCGCCGAGGCACGGCCAGAGGGGTGACGGCGTGCTGGGAAAAAGGAGGCGCGATGCCGAGGACGCGTCCGGAAGCGACAGCGACGTCCCTGCCGACGTCAAGAGCATACCCATGCCACGAGACACGCCGCCGCCGATTTCCAAGGAGATTCTGGACGAATGGTACGCGAAGCGCCGGGCAAAGAGGGATGCGGAGCGGGCGTCAGAAGCCGAGCAGCGGCAGGACTCGGAGAAGCCTGCTGCGCCTGTGGTGGAGGCAAAGACGGTCTACGAGGCGAAACCAGTCGTCAGAGACCTACAGAAGGAAGCCGTGAGCGCCTTCATGCCGTCGGCTGTCCGGACGAAGATTGAGAAGGGCAAGGGCCAGGGCGGTCTTTTGGAGCCAGAAGAAGCCGATCAGCTTGAGAAGGAGGGTTATCTTCGCGCCCCCGAAGCGATGCGGCTACAGCCCGAGCAAATGGAGCCCCGTCAAGATGCCGGCACGCGCAGGGTGATGATGGAAGAGGTCGATGACGAGGAGGGCTGAGCTAGCGTATCGTGCGCGTTGCAAGGCAATCCCCGAACACGGGGGGATGAATCCGTCCACTCCTTGCGGTTGGCGCCGTTGTCTGGCGCTCATTAGCGCGTACAGCTTCGCCGAGAGTGTCCCGACGGACCCAACCCCTCGGCCGGTGTGGCTCACGATTAGGGATGGCCGGCATTGGTTCCCGACATGGGGTGCGATACGCGCTGACAGTATCACACGCTGCCTGCGAGTGAGCACTACCATTAAACAGCTCAACATCGTCTTCTAGCAGGGGGCTTTGGATTGCTCGAGGTGGCAGCAGGCGCCGGTTTAGTATGCGACAAAATAATCGCATTCGAGTTTTACGATCATAAGTGGCAAGGGTGGTTTGCCCGAAACTCAGCATCATGAGACGAAAGCGCGCATCTCTGCGTAGGGCTGGTCGAGGCCCAGACAGTGACATCTCAGGGGCCCGCCTACAGACAGGCAATGTTGGAATGCTTTATAGGCACGAGAGTTTCACAGGCAAGCAGACACCACAAGTCAAGCCTCCTGGGGTGCTGCTAGTGGTATGGACCAGACTTTATCGACCCCAGCAATGACCCCCCTGATGGACCCCCGTGAACCCTTGTTGATGAATGTCAGCGGCGTGGTATTCCCATCCACCAACCTCACCATCCTCCAGGCTCCCTGCTCACCAGAGCCGGGCTGGGCATGGGTAGTGCCGGCTTGGTGCCGGTGCCGGTTGGCCGCCGGGCTGTGGGAGATGCAAGAGCACGGGGTGGTGGTATTATACCGCTTTGGGTACACGGTTGCCGTCGTTGGCTGTGTTGTGTATGTGGTTCCTGTTGCGGAAAAGGTGGTGAGGGGTACTTAGCAATATATAATAGGGAAACGTTGTCAGGATGGGCCCTGTTGTGTCCCTATGGGCAAGTACTGGAGGGCTGGCTTGTTTGTGTGTGTATATTTATTCCTTTCAACATTCGGCCCCTTTTTCATATGGACGAATCTCATTTGCTCGGTAGACAATAACAGGTCCTCGACCCTGGGGAAGAAGAAAATAATTAGACCTAGAAAGCCCGATACACCTTTCACCAAACACCAGGTATTTGTGGTCTATGAAGTGGAAAAATGCGGAATGATAGGAGGGCCTTAAGCTACTCGCAATGACTCCGTCTGCCTATCGAAACATGTCCTGAGCTACCCCGGAGTCCCACGCGTCCTACGTACGGCCACCAAGGGGGCATTCAGCAGATGATGTGCGATAACGTCATCACCCGACATCCAGGCTTCTGAGGCACGCTGCCACAACGGCGTAGGAGACGATGTTATCGCCCACAGTACACATACTTGGACCTGTTCTAGACCAGCCTTCTTGAGATCGGAGACCTCCGTGCCCCATCCAGTCACTCCAGCCACGGCGTCGAGAAGCAAGATGACATTCGTGGGACCCTTTTTGCAGAGAGATCTTCCGGGGTACATATGTAGGCCATGGTTGAGCACGTGGTTTGAGGTTTGAGGCTGAATCACCGGGCAAGGCGGTCGAACGTGCCCAATCTTTGGGGGTCCTACTGTGCCGGAGATAATACGTGTGTACTTCATGAATACTTATGCGTTCATACACACTGTCAAAGATTGCGAGTTGACCACCACTGGTTAGACAAGCCCCGAGGCAACCATTATCAGTGAGTCGGACAATCATCAACAACCCCCACGCATTGTCCCGTTTCCCATGGCCGATGGCTATCAGCCCCCACGGGCCTCGGAACTCTTATTGGCATCCTTTGGGGACCAACCACCGGCTCGCTGCTCAAGAAAAGACCCCGCGGGCGTTTGGTGAGAGCATGGGTCAACCTGGGTATCGTTCAGAAACGGTGCAGCGCCGAAAGGGTGCTGGACTCTGGATGACCGCCACCTTCCGGAGCCGCCCCCGAAGGAAGACGGGCCAGACTCGGTCCTTCAATCTCACCGCCACTCAGGAGAGCCAGTCTTCCTTGTCGCGCGACGGTAATCGCTGAGCCTTTGCAAGCACCGATGTGCCGCATGTGATTACAGCGGGCCCATTGCTCCCTCGTTAGCTACCTACCAGGTACGAAGCCCCTCTCGTCGCACCACAGAGGCTTCGTTATCAAATCTCTGATAAGGACGAGCGGAACGAGAAACAGCGAAATCGGATGAACGAACTCCAAAACAACGAAGCGACGGCGAGTCGAGAGCTACCTACCGGGCCGATTCCGGGGGCGGGCGAAGATTGAAGGGGATCCGTTGGTGGAGGCGGCTGCTGCACCATTGCGGGAGCAGGCGCTCGGAAGATTGCAAGCGACGCGCCCTTCTGTTCCGGTTGTTGCCGATGGTGGTTTGTTTTCCGCAAAGGCTAAATTCGATGTGGGGAGACTGCTGGCATCGGGAAACTCACCCCCATTGTCGCGTCGGGAAGATGTTGGTCGCAGCGGTATTCCATACATTGGCAATTGATTCGTATCGCTGAACGAGATGGCCTTAATGGAACGACTTATCGAAGGCCCAAGGGCCAACCGTGAGGACGCCAAGTCTTGCTAGGGGCGGATCCATTCTCGTGGGTTTTCGCGCCTCGAGAATCGAGATGGGAAAGAGGCCGTTGCAGCGTCGCTGGATGCAACTTTCGTCATCTTCGGGGGTCTAAGACTCTAACTAAGTGGGCCAGCGCGTGCCCACTAGACCCTCTGAGGACAGAATGCCATTTGCCCTTTTTTATCTTGGTGTTCCGCAAAGAGACGAGACGAGACGACTGGACAGAGTACCCACAAAGTTTCTCGTCAGAGCAATTGAGGGCGAGAGCTTGGAGCGAAGCGGGGGTCGCCATCTTATCGGCTTCGCTCTCATGCGAATGGGATGGAAGTTGAGGGTTTCCAGGTTGTTCTTTGGTACCGTGAGAGTGGGGGTGTCATGCAGGTGCTCGAGGTCCCGGTCCCTAAGTACCTGATACTTGCTCTTTCGCTCTCCATCCCGAGGCGCCAACCGTATCGGGACGAGGGGTCCTTCAGTTGGTGCACGAATCCATCGTGTTCACGACTCCCAAACCCCAAACTCCACATTGCATCTCTCGCCCAAAAGCGACCGCCACGCTTTTTAGAGACGTTGAGGCGTTGAGGCTTTGGCGGAGGGCCAAGTGGCCTGCACCGCGCCCCACGAGGGCCAAGACTTTTCCACGATGCTCCCCGCGTTGCTTCGGGGTGGGGGTGATAGCTCGCGGCTGAGAGGAGTGCGCTCGATCTGGCGAAAGAAGCACACCTGGAGGCTGGAACGAACGGGCGGCCTTGGTACATTACCCGGCCACCCTCTCTGTCCATCTCTAGCACCGACCTGAACGATGCACGAGCTCCGTCGGCATGGCAGGAAGCCGGCGGCTTAACGGGTTTCTGCAATAACAGTTTACCTGTACGGGCGTCATTAGCCCGGGCTGGTCGATGTTAACTATACCTGGTAGTTTAGGTACTGGCGAGGCTCATACAAGAACTACCGTCCGTCGAAGTGCTCACGCTCGGTGCTTTCCCTTTGTGAGCAATTCGGAAGCCTGTGCAACACACCGCCGCAACGTGGGGACCCTCCTTGCCAAGATCTCCAGATCCCACTCTGGCTGCTTCAGGGCTGATTGAGTGGGGCAAGTACCAGTGACTTTGGTCAGCGACCACCCGCGCCGCGTGCCTTTTCTTTCTCCAATGCCTCCCATCACATCTTGAAGCTTCAAGTCCGATTGACTCGAGGTCTCGAGGACAACCTTAATACCTGGTAAGTCTCCTCTGCATCTGTCGTACATACCGGTGAGGATTTTGGCGTGGGAGAAGTCAATGTATTCAGCTGTTTTCTTTCTTTCAATTCGACAGGAGAGTCTGGGAGAAGGTGAACCCGAGGCTGGACCAAAAAAGTTGTAATTGCTGTCGAGGCACGGATAAACGAGCATTCGTTTCTCAGCATTTGCCGTCTGTGTTTATGGCTCAGGCTGTCTACACCTTCTGGGCGTGGCTGATTTGTTTTTGTGTTCCTTCTTCGCAACGGCCACTTCTCCCTCTTCCCTCTTCCCTCTTCCTTCACCAACCCTCAGCCTTCCCATTTCCTCTAGTTAAACTCCACAGCGGGGTCGAGTCGTCAGCGAGTAATCTGTAACTACCTTAGGTAGCGAGCGGGCAGGGGCCACATCTCTGCCCGGTTGTTCCCACTCTCAGCTACAAAGGCGGGACAGAGGCCCTGTGGGCAGAGCGAGCTCCAACTTCTTGCCGGCCGGTGCTTCCTTGCCCGGCCATCTCACGCAACTTTTACCATTGTTAACTTTCTAAAAAACGTAGCCAAAATAAGCGTTTCCGCTTTGCATTGTTGCCTCTCTCCCCCCTGCTTCCTTTCCCCATCCATTGCCTTGCCAAGCTCCAAGTTCGTTGCCGCACCCGCGCAGCCGAACACACCACCACTGCCCGTACTGTGCGGGCGCCACTGCAGAGGTCGCTCCCATCCGCCGCTGGTCCAGGCTTGTGCCCACACGGCCTGTGCTGCCGTCCGAGCGTGGGGATAGTCCAAAACCGACAGCAACGGAGCCAGCACTCCTTTGCGTCGTCGCCGGCCGTGGTGTCGCTCCCCTCCCCTCCCACCCGGACTCGCCATTTCTCGAACGCGGGTCTCTTTCACTGCACAACAATGGCGGCGACCACAACGAATCCCTTTGGGGCCTCGAGTCCGCTGACCCCAATGCATCCTACCATGACAGAGCACGACTTTCGCTTTCCGCGAAGGCCCGGCAACGCCGCGACCGGTAGCCGGAATGGCGACCGATTTGGCCAAGCTTACACGCCCGCCGCCGGCACTAGGCCGGCAGCGGCACCAACGACAACGACAACGACAACGACAGCGGCAGCAGGGGCAACGACGACAGGGACCGCGACGATGACGACAAGACTTGGCGGTTTCCATCTAGACCTACCCCTGACTCACGGTGGTGTCCACCACGACTTGCTGCGCACCGCCGCCTTCCCGCAATTCGAGCAGAGCGCAGCACGCCAGAGCCAGAGCCAGACCTTGTCCGAGATGCAGAGGCAGGACCCGCTAGCCACCCAGATCTGGAGGTTTTACGCAAGAACAAAGCAGCTCCTTCCTGCCCAGGAGCGCATGGAGAACTTGACGTGGCGGATGATGCATCTCAAGGCGCAGAGAGCAAGGGCAGCAAACGCACCAAAGTACGTTCTTTCTTTTGCGGTTTTGGGGGATTTGGAGAGAAGGGAGCTGACGGTGCGGGCCAACGAAGCAGCAGCCGTGTTCCAAGCGCATCGGCGACTGGCCCCAGCGGGATTGCGCAATTGCGCAAGTCTTCGGAGGATGCCCCGCTGCAATCGGACCCTATGAACCTGGACGACTTCATCAACAACGACGACGGCGTAGGAACACCGGCCGGCCTCGCCCTGACCCTGACTCCGGAAACCATGCGCCTGCCCGAGGAAAGATCGGCGCACACGGCACACACCACGACGACGGCTATCCCCATCAAGTCCCGCAAAGAGCCCTCCCAGCAGCATCTGGCCCCCCAGTCGGTGCCGGTCGCTGCCCACCAGAGGGTCCAGGATGAGTTTGGCTATCTCCCTCGGCACCCGCGCAAGACCAGCATTGACGAGACAGGCCAGCGTGTAAGTTTGCGTTCCTCGTTATGTAAAGGGCCGTCGGTTCTGGCGCGAAATCATTGCCTTTTCGCCGCTTCGTACTGCGATGCCTATTTCCTCCTGTTGTGATGGCCATCTGATCTTTGCTTGCACCCTCCAGACCCGGAAACGTCCAGCCAATTTCTCCCCACACGTCCCCGCTGTCAACAGCGGCTTTGCGACAAATGGACTGGACGACGACTCGGAGCTTCACGAGTATTCGCTCGACCACTTACACCAGGCTGCGGCTATGACCCAGCCGCCCAATCACGCGGGTGTCCCCTTTCCGCTCGACCCCTTCCGCTTGGAGAACGGTCCCATCATGACTTCTGCCGGCTCTTTCCAACAGAACTTCTCCTTCTCTCCGGCCACCTCGCCGATGGTTGCCAATGATCCTTTCGGCGCCGTCTACCATGGCTCCATGTCTTCTAGCTCACTGGGCCCCGACTTCTTTTCTCCGGCATCTGCGTATCAGTCCGCTGCTTCCACTCCGCATCCCTTGGGTGATGGCGATGGCTTTTACTTTGGATCCATGGATATGCGTCATCCGCGCCAGCAGGCATACGGGACTGCCCATCCAGGCATGGGCGGCAACGCATTAGGCCATCAATTCCCGTATGGAGCCAATGGTAACTTGATGTTCCCTGTTACATCCACCGGCTCAGAACCGGCTGCCACGTTCCCGGTATCGAGCTCCTTTGGGCATGTCGATCCGACGCGGGTGTTCCAGCAGGAACACCCTGCCCGCTCTCCTGTCGTCGGCTTGGGCCAGGACAACATGTTTTCGTTCGGCGCCGACTCGGATGACGAGGACGGGGGTGCCTTCGCTGACCGCAACATCCCAATCCCACAGAACTTTTCTTCCCAGGGGATGGAGGACAGTGCGTTTGACAGCTCATCGTTGCAGTGGGACCCATCTCTCCCCGGTAACTTTAGTATGCAGGCGGCGAGGTATCCTGCTGGGCCACCCCGGAAGCAGGTGACAATAGGTGGCACTACTACCGATTATGTCGAGTCGAGTGGCGACTGGGAAGAAGGGGGGTTGAACAGGTCGCAGTCGCAGTCTTTTCGTGCCACGAACGGGCGTGTCGGCAAGGTACCGCGAACAGCATCGATGTCGGGGTTGGCAAGCCGGGGGAATCCGTTTGACAGGCTGGCGCAATCGACACCAAACTCGCCGCCAGCCGAGTCCAATCCGACCTCGGGCTTCTCCTCTGCTGCTACCAGCCGGCCTTCGTCCCCTCATCCGGCATCGAGGCACGGATCAACAACAAATCTGCAATCGGCGGGAGGCAGCCAGGCGGAGGGCAGTACAAACACCAACACCAACACACCCACGACATGTACGAACTGCTTTACCCAGACCACGCCGCTGTGGCGCCGCAACCCCGAGGGCCAGCCTCTCTGTAATGCTTGCGGTCTTTTCCTCAAACTCCATGGCGTGGTTCGCCCGCTGAGCTTGAAGACGGATGTCATCAAGAAGCGAAATCGCGGTTCCGGGTCGAGTCTCCCTGTAGGCGGTACAAGTACCCGATCCAGGAAAAATGCCAGCTCCTCGGGAGGCATAACAAAAAAGGGCTCTACACTGTCTGTATCCTCCATCGCTCACCCGCCGCCTGTGCAGGCAAACACGCCCCCAGCGGCAGTACAGAACAGAGCCGGCAGCGCTAATGACAGCGAGAGCCCCGCGGGTGGTTCTGCATCGGCCGGAAACACACCGACTAGCCACCACGGGAGCACTGGCTCGTCTAGTGGGGTCGTTGGAGGGAAAGGCGTCATCCCGATTGCCGCGGCACCACCGAAAAGCGCGCCGGGACCCGGAGCCGCGTCCGTACCGCGGGCCGCGGCTGTTTCCTCCAAGCGCCAGCGGCGTCACAGCAAGAGCGTGATAGAGCAGTCCCTGAACAGCATGGACATCGACAGCCCGGAGAGCTCGACGGGATCGAACGAGGCGGCGAGGCCGCTGGGCTCGAGCTCCGCGCTGGCGGCCATGCAGCCGAGCACCAGTAGTCTCAGCTTGATTAACGGCTTTGGCGCGATGCAGCGGCCCCTGGCTGGGCCCGGCAGTCAGCGTGCTGGCCCGCAGGAGTGGGAGTGGTTGACCATGAGTCTTTAGAAAGGCCGAGGGCCGTCGAAAGATGGCCTCTGACGGCAAGCGTTGTCTTGATGATGCACTCGTAACGGGACAAGTTCGGCCGACATCTTGCTCCACTCACTTCGTGATAGAAGTGATGTGCGTCTTCTGGACTTCAGATGACCACATGGTCACCCCAGCGGCAGATAAGCAGAAAGTCAAAAGAGGCGGGCCAGAATAGCCGCAGGTGGATGAGATATCAAACGATATGCCGAATATTTTGTGGAAACACGTGGAGGATGATGATACCTACGGGGCAGTCAAGTCCTTCCCACCACATTTTCAGTCAGTGCCAGAAGGGATGGGCGATGGGACGGAGAAGGGCTACACACCGCGATAGCATATGGGTTGGTGAGGGGGGGGTCTTTCTTCAGCAGGGCTGATAGTGTCCAGCCACCCACATTCGTTTCACTTGTCAGAGGGGGGAGGAGTGTGTGAGGACGAAGGCTGCGTTGAACGGACGATGGGAAGGATATACTCGGGGCGCTCCTTTTTTGTCTGTCTCTCTTTCTAGGTACATACACTTTCGGATTCTTTCGGTCAATCCGGGCGGGGGGGCTGGTGCTGGTGGGTATTAGATGGGTGGGTGGTTGGTGGTGGCTTGAGTAGACGATCGGGATACTGGACGGATACCCTTCCTTAACTACGTCATGGATGAGAGGTGAGCGGTGTTGCTGCCGCAATCTAGGGGTGGCAGGTTTTAGTGCTTAGTGTAGATACAAATGGAACGAATGTTTCTCCAACAACACGCGTGTCGGTATGGCAAGCCCAAGGGATACATACTGCTCTGTCTACTCTTGAGGCGTCGGCAAAGGGGGTGGAGACAGACAGATACGATGCTCATCAATAACCCTGATCCTAATAAGCACACGGGAGTGTGAAGTTGATTTCTGTAAATTATGGTATTAGATGTTATTTATCTAGTTGCGTAAGCAAGCAAGCAAAGCCGGCGTCCTTTGCCAGCGTATTAGGTATATCTAGGGGTAGGCAAAACTAGGCATTCTTCACAATCCCCAACACCCCCCCAACCTTCCTCACAATCCCCATCCCATACCCAACCTCCACCACCCCCCTCGCAAACCTCCAACTCCGCTCCTGGTCCGCCACCGGATACTGCATCGGCCCCGGAATCGCCGTCCGCACACCCAGCAGCCACGCCATCCGGTCCTCACACACGGCCTTGACATTACACAAACCCCGGAGCCCTTCCTCGCCCGCAAACCGCCCATACCCCGACCCACCGACGCCGCCAAACGGCAGCTGCACGGCATAGGTGGCGCCAAAGTCGTTGACGGCCACCATGCCGGCCTTGATGCCCCGCACAATCGCGCCCAGCCGCGGATCCGACTCGGCGCCAAACACCGAACTGCCCAGCCCGAAATCAGGCGCGTTCGCCACGGCCAGGATGTCGTCGGCCTGGCCCGACGGCGCGCGCATGACCACCATGATGGGGGCGAAGCACTCCTCGCGGGCGATGGCCATGTCCGGCGTGACGTCGACGAGCAGCGTCGGCGTGAAGTAGTGACCCCCCGGGTGGTCCGGGTGGACGAAGCGCTTGCCGCTGCCGGCGAGCAGGTGCGCGCCGTGGGCGACGGCGTCGGCGATGAGGGCTTCGAGGCGCGGGAAGGAGGTCGGTGCGATCATGGCGCCTACGTCGGCTTGGGGTCCCAGGCGGAGGGCGGCGACGAGGGGTTGGAGGAGGGTGAGCAGGCGCGGGTAGATGAGGGGTGTGGCGATGATGCGCTCGATGCCGATGCAGTTTTGGCCCGAGGCTTGGAAGGAGCCACGCATGAGGATGTTGACGACGCGCGGGAGGTCGCGGGCGGGGATGGAGTCGAGGATGATGGAGGCGTCTTTGCCGCCTAGTTCGGCTACCACGGGGATGAGGGCTTTGGCGGCCGAGGCGGCGACTTTGAGGCAGACGGGGCGGGAGCCGATGAAGGTGATGTGGCTGATGCCCGGGTGGGAGGTCATGTGGTTGGCGGTTTGCGGCCAGCAGACGATGGTTTGGACGAGGGTTGGGTCGTGGCCGTGCGCGACGAGGGCGCCGCGAGCGATGTTGGCAAAGTAGGAGGCGCTCCAGGCGGTCTGCTCCGAGACCTTGACCACGATGCCGTTGCCCGAGAACAGGGCGCTGATGACGGGGCCGATGAGGTTGTGGAAGGGGTAGTTCCAGCTGACGAGAGCGGCGACGACACCCAGGGGCTCGTAGTAGACCGTGTTGCGCTTGTACGCCATGAGCAGGTTGGTCGGCCGCCGCGAAGGGCGCAGGGCCTTTTCGCCGTGCTGGATCGTCCACTTGAGCTTCTCGACCGTGACCAGAACCTCGCCCAGCTGCGCGTCAACCATGGTCTTGCCGCTGTCGAGGCAAGCCACGCGGCAGATTTCTTCCTGGTTGTCCAGCACATATTGGAGCATCGAGCGGAGGACGGCGCGCCGCTCGCGGAAGGATGTGGTAGCCCACTTTGTCTGCGCCGCTTGTGCCTGCTCCACGGCTCGATCAATGGCGTTTGGCGTCGAGGGATTCACGAGGCCGAGGAACTGTCCGGTTGCCGGGGCGTAGCATTGGACCGCGGTCGAACCCGAGACCTGAGCGTGAGTCGTCAGTCAGTACCCAGCACTGCCATATATCTAGACGCTCGGAAACAGCGTGCGCACCTTGATAGCTGGCTCATCGAGGATCTCGACCTTCTCGGGCGTCTTGGGGGACGGGACCGTGTACCGGATCGGCTTGTCGTTCTCGCGCCGAGCAAGGTAGAAGAGCGCCAGGGCGCCCAGCCCCGTCCAGAGAAGCGGCCATGCGAACTCGGGAATCTCGACGAACCTGCACCAACTATTAGTTCCCCCGTGCAGGTCGCCTGTGAGTCCCAATTGACATTACCCCAGGCCCTCCTCGACGGCGCGGCGGAGCTGTTCGAGCTGTTCGAGCAGACTCCCCGCTGCTTCTGTCGCCATTGTCGCAGCTCGGTTGTTCTGGAGAGAGGAGTTATTGACAGTGGTTGACTGGTTGACTGGTTGACTGGTTGACTGGTTGACACTGACACGAACCATGCCACTTTTTTGATGGGTCTCCTGTTCTCGGCTCAGGGGTTTGGCAAGGGTCACTTGCAGGAGAGCACAGGGCCCGCGTTGAGCCGGACTCTTGGCGCCTTCTATCAAGAACGGAGACGGGAATTCAACAAAGATCCCGCCGGAGTGGCGCATTAAGGTACCGAGCCCCGTTGGAGAGCAGGAACCGCTCAGTATAAATCTGCGAACGAAACACAGATTCCGGGGGACACATCCTCGTACGTTCTCAGGTAGGTATATATGCAAAATAGCTCTTTGTATTGTATGTACATACATACAGCAGCAACAACCGGAGCTCAAAGCCGCTCTGGAAATATAAAACCCCCCTCCCAGCTTCGCAAATGCATCCATCCAAAACGCCGCTTGCCATGGGGGAGAGAAAACAGAGGAAAACTCGACAACAACAACCGCTGTTTTGAACAACAATCGCAACACCAAAACAGCCCCCCTGAAAGGGGCAGACCCGCTTCCTTCTCCCGGACACCAACCCAGCTTTTCCTCCCACACCAGACAGACCACCAAGCCACAAACCAACAACAGCGACGATATTTTTTTGCCTCCTCCTCCCCTGTCTGCCCCCTTGCTTCCTTGCTTCGTGGATGTGGATGTGGGGATATACCATGCACCAACTTTCTTCCTTCCTGCCACGCATGCATGCCATGCCGCCCGCCTTCTGGGATATCTAACAAAGATGGGTAATCAAAAATGAGAGAGAGAAACAAAAAAAGGAACGAAGGACAGCCGAAAACCACCAGCAATACCACACAGACACACACACATGGGATTACACGATATACAGGCGCTCGCTCAGAAGAGAGTACTACCCCCCACAACACCGATGGTCATCAATCAAAATCATCACGGGTCGATACTCTTCTTGGAAAAGGCCGAGAGCCCGCGCTTCCGCACCGTCGTCAGGTTGAACCGGCGCTGGCCGCCGTCCCCCGGGAGGTTCTGGGCGGAATGCGACGACTCGATGCGGCTGAGGCGCGCGGCCGACGTGAAGTCGTTGCTGGCCTCGAAGCTGGGGCGGACACGGTCCATGGACCGGCGCACGCGGTCGTACGACGGCCTGCAGCGGTCAATCGACGGCCGCGTGACGGTCCGCTCCGGCTCTTCGCCGCCCATGCCCATGCCCATGCCGCCGTCTTGCTGCTGCTGCTGCTGCTGCAGCTGCAGCTCGGCCGACGCCCGGCTCTGCATGATGTACGTCGTCCCGTCGCTCCCGTTTTGCGTGCGTGTGTTGTGCGTCGCGATCGACGGCGGGTAGATGGGCCGTCTGTCCTCGTCCACGCTGGCGTACTGGACGTGCTTCGACTTCTTGCTCCGGCCCGACATCTTGCCCGACGAGGAGGACGACTTGGCCGACGCGCCTTCGGCGCCCTCGGTCCCGCCCGTGACGGCGGCGGCGGCGGCCGCGTCGGCGTCGGCGTACTCGCCCTGCTTGGCCTGCTCCCGGATGATATCGACGTCGTAAGGGAACCGCTGCTTCTGAATGCACTTGACCACGATGCGCGGAAGAAGGCAGACGACCGGAGTGACAATCAGGCACATCCAGAAAGTCAACTCCTGGTAGATCTGCGGCGCGGCCTGGTAGAAACCGCCAGCATAGGTAAACGACGTGTACACGCCGGTCCAGAAGAAGATGAAGAAGTCGCTGATGACAACCACCAGGAGCATCAGCCAGTCCCATCGGTATGTGTTGATCAGGATGTAGGAATTGATGGTGAAGATGGCCGGGTGCGCAATGTAGCATCCCAGCCGCGTGCGCTCGCCGATATCGAGCCCGCTTCCGGCCGCGGTAGTCGCGAGTGTGACAAAGATGAACGGGATGAAGAAGCTCGTGACCGACTGGTAGATGCCGTCAACCATGTACGCCCTACACAAGAAAGAGCCGTGTTAGTAAGATTTGCTCAACTGGAGACGAGACAAGACGAAAAAAATACTGACCAGAACTTCGTCTGAGTCCACTCCTTCCGTTCAATACCGCGTCGGTAGAGCTGGGGCACGGCCAACGACACCGTGTCGCTCACATCCTGATCCAAGACGCCCATGAGAACAACCGGGACCGATGTGAAGAAGAGGTTGAACATGAGAATGTACGTGTACTCGAAGATGTACGAGACGTCAAAGTTGCAGAAGATCTGGAACCAAAAAATGGCCCACGTCCACACCATGTTCTTGTAGAAGAAATTGCTAATCGACTCGGCCAGGCGCCGGTACGACCATCTGCCGTGGACCAGCACCAGTCTCTGCAAGAAGCGGAACTGCCCGATGGCATAGTCGGACGACATGACGGCCTGTCGCCCTTCCACACCGGCGATGCCGACGCCGACGTCGGCCTCCTGGATCATGGCCACATCGTTCGCTCCGTCTCCTATAGAGAGGGTCATGACGTCAAGGCTGGTCTTCACCATGGCCACCACGGCGGCCTTTTGCGCAGGGCTGACACGGCAGCAAAGCACAGACTTGCATTGCTTGCACAGCAGCAAGAACTTTTGCTTCAGGGTGTCACTGAGCGCCCAGCGAAGCGTGAAACCGTCAATCACTAGCGCGTGCGTGGCATCGGGGGCCTCGTGGTCCTTTTTGGCCTTCTCCAACTCCTCGTCGCTTCCAGTCATGCGGAACTTGGCCAGGCCGGCGTCGAGTTGCTCTTCGGCAATCGCAAGGTACTCCTTTTCCGTCGCCAAGCCAGTTTCGTCTTCGTTGACCTGCAGGCGAATCAGGTCCATGTCGTTGTTGAGCAGGTTGCACGAGAAGCCGATATTGATGGCCGTCTCGACCTTGTCGCCCGTGAGCACCCAGAGTTTGATACCGGCATCGCCCAGCAGAGCGATCGTATCTGGGACGCCGTCCTGGAGACGGTCTTCAATGGCGGTTCCTCCCAGCAAGGTAAGGTCTCGCTCGATCTTATCAGCCACCTCCTCGAGCTTCTCCTCGCGATTCTCCAGAGCTGTGGCGGCGAGGTCGTGTTCCTTCCTGAACTCGCGATACTCCTCCTCGGTGAGCTCCTTTTCGGCGATGCAAAGTGTCCGGAGACCCTCGACGGCGAACATCTCGAGGTGCTTTGCCGTTTCCTGGCGGAGTTCGGCCTGCTCGCCCTTCTTGAGGCGAGCATAGATGACGCTATCGGCGCCCTTGCAGAAGAGGCGTATCCTGCCATCCGGCATCTTGACAATCGCGCTCATTCTTTTCCTGCTCGAGTTGAACTCGATGGTGTTGAGGACGGGGTAATGCCTATCGGTGCCCATGACGTTTACGCTGATTCCGTCGTTGACCGAGCCGGTAACAGTGAAGCCCATGTCGCGCGCTGTGGCCACCAGCGCGGCCTCGTCTGGAGATTGAGCCTTGAAGATCATCTTGGGGGGGTCGCCTGGCTGCTTCTCAGCAATAACGGTGTGGCAGAGGGAAAGGGCCAGCATGAAATGCTCGTTCGCTTGCTGCTGCTCAGAGCCGTGCTTGCCGGCGAGATCGTCGGCGAAATCGGGAGCGATAAACGTCAAGTCCTCTTCGTGAAGGTACGGGTTGTCGTGTAGTTGACGAAGCCCACGGATCGCTCTGACCTTGGCCTCGGCAATCTCGGCCCTGACGGCCCTTGCTTCCTCCTCAACGTCGATGCCCAGTCTCTTGTTCATGCCGGCCTGGGCTTCCGTGTAAGCCTCGCCATACGGCTGGCCGTTGATGGTTGCTTTCTTGAACTCCATGAGGTTTTGCGTGAGCGTGCCTGTCTTGTCCGAAAAAATGTACTCGATTTGGCCGACGTCATCCGAGATGTTCCACGACTTGGGAATGCACGGCTGGTCGATCTTGTCATAATACATCCCGATGTCGCTGTAGATGAAGTATGCTTGCAGCGTCCTCACGATTTCGAGCGAAATGTAGAGCGAGATGGGGATCAAATTTTGGAAGACAATGACGGCGGCCCAGAAGGTGATGAAGCCAGTCAGGCCTGGTGTCCCTCCAATGGACCCGTACTCGAACCAGGCCAGGGACGCATCCGTCTTGGCCCAGGCGACACCGTTCGCGAGGGCTGTGATCAGACACATGACTAGGAGGATGCCAAAGTTGCAGATGACGTTGAAATTCAGCTCCCTCGCAATGCGGGGCCGCTTACTTGGCGTAATGCCGGCATTCATCATGATCTTTGTATCGTGGCCGGTGAAGACGACAACGCCGAGGGCCCATTCTGTGTTCCGGAGGTTGCAGCCGCGCAGGAGCATGTTGTCGATGCCAATGGGCTCCGACATCTCTCTCGGCTCGGCCTTGGGGTCCCAGGGAACCCTTTGCCGCCACTTGATCGCGCCGTTGTACTTGTAGAGATTCGGCTGCGGCGGCTCGCTGTCGACGACGAACTGGGCGCGCTCACAGTCGCGGGCATGCTTCAGCGTCCGACCGCACCGCAAAGTTGACCGCACCTTGAGATTGGTTTCTCCGTCCAGGTTCTTCGTCTCCACGTAGCACGAACCGTCTGGATCCGAGGTGGCGAGAATGATGATATCGGCCGGGAGCTCGTCATCGTTGTAGATGCGGACAAAGTCGCCAACGACCAAGCTCTTCCACGCGTCTCTGTGAAACCTCGCCTTGCCGGAGATGGGCACATCTTGGTTGATGAGGTCACCCTTGAGATTTTGCAGAAGCACGGCTTCGTTGTCCATGGCGGACGAGATGGAGGGCACGTCGGGGCCGCGCGGCAGGGGCGAGGGTACTGGTGTCATCTGGATCTCTTCGTGCGCAGAGGCAAACGATTGGCGCGAGCCCGGCGATGCAACAGCCTCCCACGGCGTGGCCCTTGTCTCGATGGACATGCGCGGGTCGGCAGACGCGAAGGTTTGGCGTCCTGATTGCGCATCCTTCTTCCACAGCCCCTCGACCGCGTGCCATGCCCTGCCAAAGAAGCGGGAATTGGACTTCTTGAACTTCCGCCACGCCGAAATATTATCCTCCTCTACGTTAACGTTCTCCCGGCCCAGCAGCCGATGAACTGGTGCATTGTTGAGCTCGTTATCGAGCATCGATCTTCGGTAATCTTCGATGGCGTCCTTGACCGCCGTGACGCAAATAATAAATATTAGGGGGACCGCGTTGAGCCCGGGATTGACGCCGCCGAAAATAGGGAATATCTAAGATTTTGGCCTTGTGTCAGCTCCCCCGGCTCCGAAACGGGGGGTTGAGCCCGGGTCAACTTACAACTAAGATAACGAGGAAGAGGAAGAAGACGTTGGCGATATTTTGGAATTGGAAAAAGAGGTTCTTGGGGACGAAGGAGAGAGGTGTGTATTTTGCGGTCCGGATTTTGTTTCTCGTGTATTGTTGTAACGGGCGCCCTTCGTCGTCCTGGAGTTCCCGCGGCAACGGGAGGTTGAAGTACAGCTGCCTCGGTCCCGGGCCATGGCCGTGGTCGTCCACGACACTATCATTGTCCTGCTGGACCGTGTCGGCCGCGTGGGAGTCATAGGTCCCTCCTGATGCCCTCTTCTTCTCGCTCGGCACGCCCTTGCTTTGTTTCCTGCCCATCAACGAGAGGCGCTTCATGGAGCTGCTCTTGACCGTCAACTTCCGAGTGGCCCACCTAGACCTCTGCATCGATATTTCTGGTCCAGCGGCATCTCCCGCTCCCCCTTCCAGAGACGCCATGATGATGGTGGGATCGCGGGCAGCGCCCGATCACCCCAAAATGCCCACCAGGCCAGCCAAGTTTGGCCCAGTCGTTAATCCAGACCGCTACAATCAAGCGTGTTCCAGAACTGAGGTCGAGAGTGCCTCGGGGTTCGGGGTTCGGGGCGGTTTGTCGTAAGGGAGGTGTCGTCGTTCAAGAAGTGCCGTCTTCGTCCTTCGTAAACTCAGCGCAGACAGAAGCTGCGTGAAATGAGTGGCAATCTGCGGGCGACAAGGGGCGCCGGACCAAAAAACGCGGCGCACAGCGTGTTTCGTGATGGTCGTGAGGCTGGTGATGGGTGAAGAGAGAGATTTTGATACGCGGCGGCGGGAGACGTTGCTGGCGACAAGCGGGCCCGGAAGGGCCGGGGTTTTGCGAGCAGCGAGAGCGAGAGGACCACGCTATGGCATGGGGCAGGCGCGCAAAGTCAGCAAGCCCGCGAGGCGAATCCGGGTACTCCCTGGCGGCGATCGCATGAACGGGAGGGAAAGGGGCGGATTTTGGATGGTACAGATCCGTACTTTGCAAAGAAGCAAGACCCTGTGACGCCTTTCTTCCTTTCGAACAAAAAAGGCCAGACAGGCAAAACCGGGGGAGCCCGCTGTGATCCCGGGTCCCTGAATTGGTCAGCGCCCTCATTTTACAGCAGTTGTCGCGGCACGAAAGTGGGGCGTGCGCCTGGTTTTCTCGCTCGGCTTGGTCTTGGAAGCTTCGGTCTTTGGCCCCAGCCGCTTGCGTCCTCAGATCCCGGGACGTTACGTTGGGCAAATGCAGAATGGAACCCCCTGTATTCGGCGCTCCGCATCGTACCTAGTAGGTATTCAGTACCTGATCTTTCCTTGTCGCTTCAGGGTCTCGCCGCCATCGATGTCGACATCAAAGTCTCTTCGCTGACAAACTTTTATTTAGGTTTCCACCGAGATTCTGTGGCAACCTTTGCTAATAAAACCCTCCTTGAGTCCTGTGCGTACGATGAAAGAGTTTGGTAGCACATGCACGCGATGCCTGAAGGGGCGGGGTGTTCGGCGGAGACAAGACGGGAGTATCCAATCTGGGAATGTTGGCGATCTTGTCGTGCACCAAGAAAAATCCTCGCTCCCGGGGTTTCCAGCGATCTGCCCCGTTTTTCGGGGTTTGGCTGAAGTCCGGTGGCCGACACCGCACCGTGGAAGAGCGGCCCTGTTTTCCTTTTCCAAGAGCACCTCAGCCCGACGGCGACGCGTCACGCAGGACATTGAAGCCATTCACGCTGGAACCCTCACATCTAGTTATAAGTAGTGTTCTACTGAATACACAGTACAGAGTAGACGAGCCATTCCCCGCCGCCAAGAAGAACTAAGATGGGGATGGATGCGCCGCTGCAAGTCGTCATCAAAAGCTCGAGACTCATCTCCGCCAGAGTTAGTGAGGCTTGAGATACTCGTGGGCTATTATTTCGTGACAGAGCTCGTTGCCTAAAGCACTCCGCCTCAGCTCGTAGCCGCTTACACAGTAATCTGTCGACCTCGGAGCATCCTACGGCGTCGTCAGCAAGACGTTGGGCAGGGGAAACATTCTGGTTTGCTGGTTTCCAGAGGATGGATGGACTGCGCCGTGGGCCGCCGACCCAATCAGGGGTCGAAATGTATGGATAACAGCGCCCCTGATTCGAGACTCGTGGATGAGTTTCAGCTCGGGCAACCCGGGAAGAATCATCTTTGTCCCTACTTAGTTTTGTGTACACTCTGAGTAAACTCGCTTACTCGCAGAGTCTCAGGCCAACGCCACCAATGAAGTCTGGAGTAACACCAATTCGTTCTGCAGCCGGGAAGGGAATGAATGGTTCATCGTGAATCAAGTGACCGGAGCTTCCGTGGATCTGGCAGCAGGAATTTGGGGCAAGACGGGATGCACGCAGGAGCAAGGCCCCGTGCGTCAATGCAAAAGAGCCCGGGCGCCTTGCGTGGGGTGCATTCAATCGAAGGAGCTTTGCCAATCGACACGCTTCCCGACCTCATCGACGGTCGACCTGATCCGCGCCAGTAAACAGTCCACCCGGGCAGCTTGAGGGTGGGGAGCCATAATACTGAATAAAGGCGATTAATTGCCTAGAACGAGAAGACGGCGAAACAGACCTCGTGCTCCGTGCATCCGTTTCATACCTGGTATCTTGGCTGTGCTTGGCTAATTTTGCGCTCTGGGCCCTACTGAAGTACAGCGTCCCTCCCGTCTTGGCCATGCGTTCTCGAGAAAGGGATGAACAGCCATTCGGTTGCTGGAACGGCCCTGCCCCCACTAAAATATGTAAATTACAATATCATTCGTCTCTAACACCCGACGCGGTCGCTCTTGGGGAAACACGCGTCGAGGCGCCAAGACACGACAACCGAAATCCGATTCAGCAACCCCACCGACAGAAGCGATGCGATCTGTTGATTGAAATCCGAGATGTCAAAAAACGGCAACATTGCCAGCTTCTTCAAGCCGGCGCCAAAGGCACCACAGTGCCCGCAACCCCAAACGTCCAGAACGAAAGCTTCGCCGACCCCTCCCCCGCTCTCGCCCTCACCATCACCACCACCCCTCCCGGTCCTCTTCTCGTCGTCCCCGCCAGCACCGCCTACATCAACCGTCCGCGACCGCAACGCCGTAATCCGGGGCTCGGACGACGAAGACGACGACGACTTCGACTCCGACGATGATTTTCCCGAACTGTTCTCAAAGCCCACCCTCCCGGTTCAGCCTATTAGGAAAGAGGTCAGTCTCTACGCCACGCCCAAGGCGAAGAGGAGGGTGCTTGAGTTCCACTCTTCACCCTTGACCCTCAACACCAAGCACAAGTTCGACATCAAGGCGCTCCTCAAACATGCCGAGGCAGATAACGCCATCGAGGAGAGTGAGCAGCGCACGGCGGCCCTCCTCGCCCAGAGGTCACCGATAGCACGCGGCGAAGGAGTAGCAAACGGGGCACACGCCAGTCTACACGACACAATGCTGGATGTTTTATCCGACCCCGAAGGCAGCCAGGATGAGGGGAATCGCGGGAGACTGCTGCGCGCCGTCAAACGAACGGAAGCAACGGTTGGGCGGAGGGAGTGGTACTTTTTTGATCCCCAGCGTCACCCTAATAGCACGGCGATTGGGGTGCGGCCAGCCTTTCCCAAAGCCAAAGCTAAGGGAGTCTGGGCCTTGCTGGCCCCGGAAGGGCACAGGTCCGAGGTCTTTGAAGACGGGCTGCCCTACCAGGTCCAGTGCAGGATGCAGGACTTGCCCGACGACATCTTCCTGTGGGTCCTCTATGAGGCGCCTTATGAAAAGTCCAGGAAGCTCCGAGACGAATATGTGCGGCTTCTTGGCGTCTGTCCAGAGCAAATCGGGCGACTTCTGGACAAGGATGTCGTCCTCGAGTTGTTTCGAGATATCGGAGCCCCAGAGCGAGCCCTTTCAGCGAGTCCCCGGCCGAGTGGAAGCTTGGAGAACGGCGCCCCTTATCCGGAAAATGACCGCATTCGACTTCAGACTCTTCTTCGCGTTCTAGCAGGGACGGCGCATGCTCTAGAGACCCAGGCACTCACACGAACAATGTCCATTCTCCTCCGCCTCGGCATCGACAACATCGTACGTGAAGATCAAGTGGTTGCAATAGAGTTTCAAGATGCACTCCTGAGAATTGCGCTGGCTGTCCCGTGGAGGTCATGGAACAACTTTGTGAGAATCCCTCCCCGATGCTTACCAGTATTTCAGACCTCCTGACAGACACACTTCACCCCCTTTAGTGCGGAGACGTAAGCGACTCACTTTACTCTCACACTCAAGAGGCCACTCTCCGCTGGAACGCAGTCTCCTCCATCCCGCTGCTGCACCCAAAGTTGACCGAGCTGCGCCGGAGACTAGCGCTCGTGTTTGTCTTCGATGACCCCCGCCGTGCCTTCTCCACACCAGAAGACACGTTCAGCATCCGGTCGGTCATCGACCGACTCGATCAGGCCGACGAGTTCATTGTCGACCGCACCAACACGGACTATTTCGACCTGCTCGCGCTCTCCGAGATGCTGAGCGTCGCCGTCGGTGACGGATCGCCGCCCACTGGGGATACCAGCTCGGAGGCCGCCGTCAAGCAGTACAACTCGGACGTCGACGAGCTAACGCATAGAATCAAGTTCATGTGGTCTAATATCCACGAGCAGGGCGCAGCCTACATGTCGAGGCTGGAAGCCCGCCACCAGCTGAAAGATTTCGAGCGCAAGTTGCAACACGTCGTGCGAACACGACCGCCTCCCAGACAGGACATATTCGGGATACACGCGGCGGAAGATGAAACTGAGCAGCCCAAGCAGCAGCAGTTCATGAAGAGGTTCCTGTCAAACAAGAAGTCGCCTCCGATGACTCCCCAAAAAGGGGGCCGGACAGCACCACCAAAGTAAACAAGCAGCTTGTTCGGTGCATGATGCTTCTGAAGTCTCCATTTCGCCTCAAAATCACTCTCCGTCCTGGCCTGTATCATACAAAACTAGAGCCTGGCTCGGCTCGGCTCTGCTTTCGGACTCCATGATATAACGTTCACTCCCAGAAACAGGCTGGCTGTGTTATGTGTGAATCCCTATTCTTCCATGATGACCCCTGGCGTCCCAACGCAATCCAAGTACCACCCCCTTACCCCCCCTATATGGTCAAGTAGCCGGCCTCAGTCGTAGAATCTACGGTTAGGGTTCTTGCCGAACAGAGCCTCACGCATAGCTGGCAGAGCGCTCTCTCTGAGCAGGTCCAACCTGGCCTCAAACGTGTTGTTGATATCGATCTTGCCGTTCCCGCCAATAATCATGACGCCGCCAGTGCTAGATGAGGGGGGAGCCATACCACGTCAGTAAACCCGTCTTTTTTTGGAATAGAGACCAAGTCAAATCAAGATGGGTGGTTCGACAGTGGTGCTCGCTCGCTCGCTCGCTCGCTCTGCTGCTTACCTCCCTTCCGGCAGGTCATCGTCAACAATCGTCGCCGTGACCGGGCTGCCGACTTTCTCCTTGTACTCGGCGGCGGCGGCCTCGATGGCCTTGGCCACGAGGTCGCGGTCGGCCTTGCGCGCGCGGATCTGCAGCTCGGGCTCGTTCATGGCGTAGAAGCCTTCAAGGATCAGGCCCTTGAGCACGCCCTCGTACCGCGCCGTGTCCTTGGCCGCCTCGGTCAGCCGCGCCTCGGCGTCGGAGAAGAGGCCGTCCAGCATCTCCTGGCGCGCGCTCAGCACGCGCAGCCGCGTCTTGTTGGCCACGGTCGACCGCGTGATCTGCTGCGACATGGTCGCCTGCTTGAACTTCTTTTGGTAGGCCGTGTCGATGGCGTCGGTCTCTTGGCGCACGAGCTTGGACTTTTCGATGGCGAACTCCTCGTCCGCCTTGATCTCGATCTCGCGCGCCTTCTCGGTCGCTTCTTGCTTGATGAAGGCCGTCATCTTGCGGAGCTCTTGTCCGACCTGAGTGGGGTGTGTCAGTTGGTTTCCCGGTTGTATTGTAGTGGTGGGTGGTGCCGTCATGAGTTAAGGAGGGGGTGGGGGGTGAGGAATGAGAAGGTGGCTGTCGCTAGGTGGGAACAAGCCAACGGTTTGCGCAAGTGTGTAATCGGGAATATCGGCATACCTGGTCGTCGGACAAGGAGTGAATTTGCGACATCTTGAAAGAGGGTGGTTGTTGGCCTGAGTTGGGGGGGGGGGGTGGAAAGCGGAGAGGAGAAGGCAAGCTTGTTAGCGGTAACAAATTCGTAGATAGGCCGAGGAGGTAAGTCTCGACGAGGGTGTTGTCGCGCACAGAGGACTACAGGAACCTCGCGAATCCGGTGTTGCTGTGTGTTGCTGTTGGCGTTGCGGAGATGTCGAGTTGGTCAACCAACAGCGCCGTTGACGCAGCTCCGTCGAGACATGGATGACCTGCTACTGCGGCTTGGCAAAGGCGCGGGCTGACAACTGAATCCATCAGCCAAGCCTTGACGAGGAATCGAGCACCAGCCACATCCTGACCCCACCAAATGAGGCGTCGATAAGATAACAACCCTCTTCTTGCAGATGCGCCAGTCACAACTGTGGCTTCGGACACGGACCCTGGACACTGGCCAAAATCCAGCCCGCACAGTGAAGAGTCACAGTGCATTGACGACTGACGGCGCCACCAGCCCTCTGAGCTGGCGTCAGATGTCGTCGTTGTGCCAGGGGGTGTGTGTCGTCGTTGGCCGTCGACCGGGTCGACCGTCGAGGTCCAACGTTTCGCCCTGCTGCATCATTTCTTCCACCATTCCACCATTCCATCGTCAAAGCGCAAGTGCACCCTTTTTGGCGGCCAGCCTCTGGCCATTTGCGACGACAATTGCAGCGAGAGGCCGTACGGTCTCCTGTCTCACACCTGCGCCGCACCCGGTGTGCTTCCCGGCTGCTTTCAGGGTCGCTTCCAGGGACGGGCGGCCGTGCCCCATGATCGAGGCCCGCAACCTCGTGGTCCCGACAAGCGCCCGCCCGCGCTCACGCACGTCGCAGTTTCTATCAAGTGCCGAGGGGTGGCGTCATTCATTGACGTTTCCGAACAGCGCCAAAACAACAAATTGATTTAAGCCTGGCGGTCTGCGATCTGGTCTGCGATCCGGCCTGCGATCCCGGGCTCCATCTATTCGGCCGACCGCGACCGTCCATAGGACCAAGTCCCACCAAAACTCCATCCCTCGCCGCCCTTCCATCCGAACCCTCGCATCTTCAAATCGTTTGCCTCCTCATGCGACTCCGATAGGGCACCGCCACTTGCCTCTTGCCGCGACCGCAATGGGGCTCATAGGCGGCATCTCTCCTGGCGGGAGCATAGCTGTAGGTTCAAGTGCCCCTGCCTTTCCACCGCGCCAGGCAGGCTTCCGCGATCGCCGGCTGGCATGGGACTGACAGTGCAACAGCTCGGCATCATAGTCGGACTTTTGTCGACAAGCGTCCAGAGCCTGGGCCTCACACTCCAACGAAAATCGCACATCCTCGAAGACGAAAAGGTCCCCTACGATGTGAGGCGGCCACCTTACCGCAGGAGGAGGTGGCAGCTGGGCATGGGCATGTTCATCATATCCAACGTGGTCGGGAGCTCGGTCCAGATATCCATGCTCCCGTTGCCGGTTCTATCGACACTGCAAGCCTCGGGCCTCGTGTTCAACTCGATCTGCGCCACACTCATACTCGGAGAGCCGTTTACCAGGTGGTCGTTATGGGGGACACTGCTGGTTTGCGGCGGCGCCGTCTTGATCGCCATCTTTGGGGCCATCCCTTCGCCGGCGCACAAGCTGAGCGAGCTGCTGGACTTGTTGGGGAGACGGCCCTTCGTGCTCTGGATGTCCTTCCAGGCCGTGTTCGTCATCGGCCTCGCCGTCGCAACCGAGTGTGTGAGCCGCTTCACCACGCTGATGCAGGACCCGCGATTCCGTCTCGCGCGAGGTTTCTCATACGGGTGCATCAGCGGCACCCTGTCCGCACACTCCCTCCTGGTGGCCAAGTCGGCCGTCGAGCTGATCGTCAGGACGATCGCTGACGGCGACAACCAGTTCGTCCACTGGCAGTCGTGGATGCTCGTCGTTACCCTGGTTACTCTCGCTCTAACCCAACTCTACTACCTCCACCGGGGCCTCAAGTTGGTCTCTACGTCCGTCCTATACCCACTAATATTCTGCATTTATAACATTATCGCCATCCTCGACGGGCTCATTTACTTCCGCCAGACCGATCTCATCAACCCTCTACGCGCATGCCTCATCACTCTCGGAACCGTCATCCTCCTCTCCGGTGTTCTCGCACTGTCATGGCGCCTCAGCGACGAGCAGCATACACCAGGCGTTGGGCAGTCGACACTGGCGCCCGGTCTGGGGCTCATCGACGATACCGACGGCGAGGAAGAGGAAGAGGAGCTTTCGCTGCGCTCCGCTCTCCTTGATGAACCGGAGGGCGCACTACCAGCACAGTCCAGTTATCAGACGTTTGGGTCAGCCTCGTCCCCCGAGGTTTCAATGGCACCTGCTACTCCTTTGGGCCGGAGACAAAGCTCAATGGCCCGCTCTACGAGGGCAGCCTCGTCCCGGTGGGCGGAGCAAGCCGAAATCTGGGACGAGCTCGAGGACCGCAACACGCCAGAGCCGGCGTCCCCCGCATTCAGCAGACGACGATCCACCACTCTACCTGCCCACAGACAGACCTCGTCATCTATGTTTGCGAGACGAGGGACAACTGATTCCCGCCACCTCGCCTCGACTAGCGAAGCCCCTGAAGAGGCGGAGCCGCTCATGGAATCACCCAGAAGGATGTTTAGAAAACGGCGGAAGTCAACCGGGTTTCCGGGCTTTACGGCCAGGAAAACCACCGGCCGGAAAACGTCTGGTGGGATTCAGGACGCGGCGCATAACATATGGGGGTTTAGATGGTGGGGGAAACGGCCAGGGCCAGGACCGACGGGACCAACAGATTCTCCACGGTCGAGTTCCGCAAGCTGGGCGGTGCCCGCATACAGAGATGACCTCGAAGCAGGACTGGCAAGTCCCTCTTCAGAAAGCAGGCCGCCGCCGGGACCAGCCTTGAGGCCAGGTCCGGGATCGGGGTCGAGGAATACTAGGCAGGATGATTCCCCAGTTTAAATCAAGTCTATTTTGTTCTTTTTTTTTTTCAACTCGACTGGCGTACAAGTTGGATCAACATTGGCGTGGCGTAGCATGGCGTTTTGTGTATCTGTTTTAAGTAAACATTGTAATCCGTCGGGTTTATACGCAGGAAACCACTTTCACAAATTCACGGGGCAACCACAGCCTCTGTTCCCAACCATCTATCATGTATAGAAATATCAATGACATAGGGACTCCCTAAATCGCGGAGTTCGCCGCACTTTATACACGCTGGTTAGAAACTACAAGCTCTATATCAAAGAGAGAATGTGACAAAAGAAGGCTAAAATCATCATGCAAGAGGAGAGGACGGATCATTCCCCGCTCAATACTCGGCAGCTCCGCCGTCGCCGCCCCCCGTATCCAAACCCAGCTGAAAACGACTGCAGCAACATAACTTTATCCAGCTGGGGTCGTTGATTTGGCCAGCAGCGTATGAATTTTCCGACCAGCATCCGCTACTCCGCTCGAGGCAATGAATCCTCCCACAAACCAGCCCCCGCCCTCTTTAGATCCGCCCAAAGCCGTTCTTCTCATCGATATGCTGGAACCGCTCGCGCTCCTTGCGGTCCTTGAGCAGGCAGGCGGTGGCCATGATGAAGACGACGTCGAAGCCGACGACGCCAAAGAGGGCCGTGAAGATGTTGTCGAGGAAGACGTTGGCAAAGGACGAGATGGGCGTGGCGCAGCCGCGCATGACGGCGGCGGCGGCCTTGCTGGGGCACGTCGTGTCGGTGATGAAGGCCGGGCTGGTGCTGTTGAGGTAGCCGCAGCAGGAGAACTATTTTTTTTTATGGGGGCGCAAAGGTCAGTCGGGAAATGTGTGGGTGGGTGGAATTGGACAGAGGAAGAAAAAAACTAACCTCTAGTTGCATGAGGCTCTTGATGTTGTCGGGTTGAGCCGCAAAGAGCGGTGCGAAGTCGTCCTTCGCCTTGAGGGTCAAGATCCACAGGAACAGGCCGAGGATCATGCTAAACATGGCGCAGAACACAGCCATATAACTCGCGAGCTTGAGCCACTTGCGCGAGGAGGTCGCGAGACCGGGGAGTGTGACGATAAAGGTAAGGAAGACGAAGACGGCGTTGACGATGCCCGCTGTGTGTGCTGGTTAGTCAAGTGTCCACCGTGCCAAAAGATCAGTCCGGACGAATACCAACCTGTCAATGGAAACTCCTGGTACAAGAGGTTCCTTGCCGCCTGTCGTCCGTTTGTTGGTGTCTCATCCTTGATGTTGCCGACAATGACGGAGAAGCCGAGGATAAAGACGCCCATGAGCAAGACGAGGCCATCGGCGACCACGTAGGCCAGCTGGATCTTGTTCACCATCGTGTCAGCCTGGTTGTAAAAGGTCCTCCGACGTAACCGTTCCTATCCTCCCCTAAATTCCTTCCTCTGAACACCTAGTAGCAATTGACGACCAGCGTCTTGGATTGATTCTTTCCCTCGTAATGAGTGAGTGGAACGGGCGAGATCGGCCGGCAACCCCGGTACCCGCGGGAAGAATTGAAAGAAGGTCGGATTAAAAGAAGGCGTCTTGAAGAAGAGAAAAATGAAAGGCCGCGCTGGCTGTATCAAGACATCGAGGACGGGACTCGACGGGCGAGCCTGACAGAAAGTCGTGGGTCCTGACGGAGGCGGCGAAGAAGAGAATGCTGAAGCGGGAACAAAACACGAAAATGGCGAAACCCAGCCAGCAAAAGGAAAGAAACGGGGGTTCCTGCTTCGAACCAGCGTGCCAATATTAGATAGGATATCCCGCGTCAGAGCAAACAGAGAGAGAGAAAATGGGGGGAGAATAGGGGAGACGGACGAAGCATCGCCAGCATGGGACGAGCCAGAGGGCCAGGAACCAGGGCCCAGGGTCCAGGTCCATTGCCGTGAGTGTGCTTCAACACCCACACAGCCCAAACACCGAGCAAAGCGGCCAGTAGGAAAACAGACAATGCGGCAGAAACAGGCGATTCTGCTCCACTGGACGAGTCAACCGCCAGCCTCAGCCTGTCGCAGAGACTGTCCGGCGTGGTAACTCGATCCACGGTCCCTGACGGGAATCGTTTCAGATGGCGTCGGGAGACCAGGGGTTTGGTGGTCTCCAAGGAGGCGAGGCGGCGGCCCCGCACGGGCCTGGAGGCGCCCACGCCACGCCCGCCGTTACACTGGCGCCAGCGCGTGGAGGCTCCTGGAGGCCACGAGTGGCCGGTGGTAAAGTTCTTCAATCAAAACTCCGCTGCCGTCGGCGGCTAGGTAGCCAGCAATCATCGGAAAGAATATATAGGTAGGTACATGGCATGTGCATTGGGAGAAATACCAACCCGTTCGTCTGTGAATTATCGACCTTACCAAAACCAACGATTAGCTTACATCTGCCCTTGAGACGGTTCATGCGTGCACTCCCACAATCAGGCGTTGCCTGCCCAAGGAAGACAATGCACATTCAGCCCCTCCCACAAGACAATGCGCAGAGCCAGATCACGCGGTTCCCAAGTTTTGATACCACACGCACATGGGCTTCGTCACCTAAATCCCGTATCATATATGCTTAAAAGGCCAAAGTACCTTTTGTTATTCGGCTGGCAGACCTCATCGAAGATGCTGCGTCTTCTCAGCAGCTGCTTCTTCTCCCCACGCCAGTTGAGGAACGCAACCCGGCTGTGGAGCATCGCCACGTCCCAAGAGTCCTTGGCGTGTCGCAAAGGGCCTGGAGGTACGGATATTGCCCGATTACTATTAAAAGTCTCGGTGCTGTGAAAAGGCTTACGGAAGACACACAACAATGGGCCCAGTTCTTCCAATTCGACTTCAAATCACAAGAAAGAGACCATCATCAATCGGAGACAAGCTCGACGAGAAAACTGACAGCTCGACACGATATGCAGCGGGGGCGGCTTCTTACGTACGAAAGACTTCCGTCATCCAATCATGCAGACATCAGTCACGCAAAGTGGGGCCGGGGCTCCGTATTCTCGACGCGCGCGAGCGGCCCAATCAGAGGACAGGTTGCTTCCGTAAGGAGCAGTTGACTTATCCTTCCTCTTTTGATCAAGCATCAGTCGACCTCACCAGGCGGTCGGGTATGTCGGCGATGGAGGCTGGCTATCCTTATGGAACTGTAGAATCAGTCAAGACCTTGAACTCACATTTTCAACATTGCAAAGCTGTTGGCATTTCAGGTCGCCTTGATGCTTTGGCTGGCCAGTCACGCTCACTCCTCCCTCCCATTCAAGGAAATCGTCGACGTTTCCCTGGATTTTCCCACCCACACATTCGCGCTTTCTCTCTCCAGAGACCCCGCGGAGACTCGATTGAGTTCCACTTCCAATTCCCACCCGCCGTTCGACGCATTTGATGCTCTCTCGCCCCCTCCTTCGAGAGTGCCTTGGGAAGCAGGAATCCCACAGAGCCCCCCAACAAAGAGGTCTGTGTGTGATCCTCTTGTCGAATGTCCCCCTTTTACGGATACACGCAGGACACACAGGACACTTGCTGGTGCTTGCGCGCAATCACACGCTACAGGTAGTTATCGACCATCCCCGCTTTTTGACCCTTGCACGCGATGCAAACCAGTCCCCAGTCACCCAAGCAGGGGAGAAAGCGGCACATACAACGCCAAGCCCACAGACCGACGGTCCCGGCCCATCGCGTTCTGATCCCCCGTCTTCGCCCTCGAGTCCAAACCCGGTGGCCGTCTTGTGGGATATCCTCGATCTCCGTTGTCTTGCTCGTTTGTTCTTCCTTTCCAAGTCACACAATGCCCTGTTTGTTTTTCCTGACATTCAAACAATGCACCGCACTCTTCAGCCGGTTCAGCTCGAGAGTCAGCGTGGGGCCTTCATTTCCTTTCATTATCGATCCGAGGAGCTGGACACAAATTTGATCGACCACTGGGCGGCACGCAACAGCAGGTTGCAGCGGGAGAGACTGCAACTCAAAAACGAGGAGGCCCACTGCCGTTATTAGCGCTTGTTGCCGGCCAAAAAATCGCCGGCGGGCTGAACCAAACTTCCTCCGTCCACTCCCCAAGGGCGGTGGGAAAGGAGGGTTCGAATTCGATAGTTCTCGGTGGCCCTTCCACACCTGCATTGTCTGATGAGGATGAGATAATACAGAGGGCTCGCCATTGGACACGGCGCCCCGAGTCGCTCCGGCCCGTCCGACATCCCTGTGTCGTTGCCTGCACCGCACAGGACGAGGAAAGACTCGCGGACGGGGGTGGACGCGAGAAGAAGTCGTAAAAGACGTGCTGGCGAGATGCCGCCCCTGCAGGCTTGAGGCCCAGCAACAAGCCCGCAAAGACGGTGGTGGGCTGGCAGGGCACCACCCCACACCCACGCCTTTGGCGAACTGGAGGCTCCGGCGCACACTCCACGGCAGCCACTGGGGAGGGATCTTTTGTGTCTCTGACAGACAAGTGTCCTGCCGGAAGCATTACGCGCAATAACTCGGTAGGCGGTCCCTCGGCCTGTGCGCCCCCGCTTCGTGTCAAAGATCAAGGCTCGAGAGCAAGGTCAAGTTCACCTCTACCTTTTGCTCGCCATCTCGTCTAGGAATGGAGCGCAAGTGGAAATGCAAAGCCGGGGAAACCAACGCGGTTTTCCAGTACTAACTACCTTACCTACCTAGCTTCCCCCACACCTTTTCCATAAGTTCCCTGAACGCAAGGCTCAGGCTGTTTGCACAAGCCACAGCTTGATCCTTCCCGCCAATCTCCGGTGCCGCTCCAGGCTGGCTTCTCGACACAGTGCCCCAGTCATCTTACCAAACTGTCTTAGCTAGTGAGGTGGAATTCGCACTGGCCATCTGAGCGCCCCTGCTCCCCCGGAACGAGGACAAAACCAAAGCCGGGCTCTGCCACGCCTTCAAGTTCAGTTCACCAAAGTTACCTGATATTGAAGTGTATTTTGCAGAAAGAAAGAAACCCCCCGGTCCATTCAGCTGAGAATGAGTGACACAAGGACGTTGCAGTTCTCGCACATGCCTAATAGCTAGGTACCATTAACTGCAGTATCTTCGTACCAAATATTCCACCTCTCATCTTGAACCCTTGGAGCCCTTCATCAACGCAGCAAGCAGTCCGGGCTCATTTTGAGCTGCAGCATCGTGCAGGACCGCCAACGTCTAGCGCGTTTTCCTTCCCCACTCTTAGCCCCACCTACCACCAACCCCCTGCCTTCTCGCACCGTGTCGCGACTGGGGCGCCACTCCCCGCCTTCCTTTCTTTAACTGCCTGCTGGTCGCGGCCCGCAGCCTGCGTGCCACCACCTCGCTATCCTCTTTTCAACCATTCTGCAGTCGCCAAACCCATTCGGTCGAGGTGTTTCTGTTCGTTCCTGACAGGGAACCAGCTATCCGAAAACGTCTCAAGACGATCACCGCCTCGGTTTTTCTGGACTGCCTGCAACTGCATCCTCCCACCTGAGAAACCTCGCGTTGCACTCCGGTTGGGCAACTGGCACTCTCAAGTTTTGTCAGCAAGCAACAGTGGTCGGAGTGTGCATGCCACACGAGCATTTGCCCGGGTCTCACCCAGCAAATAAAAATTAAACGTGAATTCCTCGCTTGCCTCGGCGGACACACCAAACTCAATCAAGGCAACGCCCAACCAGGTTTCCGCGACAAAAAGGCGACCTCTCCGCTCAGCGCCAGATCAAGTCTAGGCCATCGGCACCACGCTCAAAACAGCATCTCCACCGTTTTGCCCTTTTCGTCTTTCGTGATACCCCAACCGAAAAAATGGCCGACATCACGGATCAACACGACCAAACTTCGCCCACCGAGCTCGACGAGCCGCATTCGGTCGGCAATGGCAACGCCGCTGCCGGAGAGCCCCGCGGCATTAAGCGCGCCCGCCCTAGCACGGCCGACGACGACGATGACGACGACGAGAAGGGCGGCCGCGAGCGCCGCAAGATCGAGATCAAGTTCATCAGCGATAAGTCGCGCCGCCACATCACCTTCTCCAAGCGCAAGGCTGGTATCATGAAGAAGGTTCGTCTTTGGCCCCAAACTCGCCGACAACAGGACGCGGGGGTTTCGCGTCGACGCGTCGGCGCTCCGATGGATAGAGAGAGAGCGTGCTGTTCAGTTGCTAACCTCGACTTTGTGTCTGCCAGGCATACGAACTCTCGGTTTTGACAGGCACCCAAGTCCTGCTTCTGGTCGTGTCGGAAACCGGTCTCGTCTATACTTTCACCACCCCCAAGCTGCAGCCTCTCGTCACAAAGGCCGAGGGCAAGAACCTGATTCAGGTAGGACATTCCCCCGCTCAATGACACGGGTATCAATGTGTCCCATGCAATTCACGTCGCCCTACTGACACCCCGACTCTAGGCCTGCCTAAACGCTCCTGAACCCCCCGCCGGCGACAACGGCGTGGACGACTCCAATGCTGTTGACTCCCCCGAGGAGCCCACAAGCGCTCACCTGCCGCCCCAGCAAAGCCGGCCTGGGATGCCTCAGGGCCACATGCCTCCCGGCTACATGCCCAACGTCGGAATGGACCCCCAGCAAGCACTTGCCTACGGTTATGTGCAACAGCAACGGGGAGGCCAGTACATGCCGCCGTCGGGCCTCCAGCAGCATGCTGGCCACCAATCCTAAGCATCTCCTCGTCGACTTCTACCATGACTTCAGCTCGTGCGCCAAAATACCCAATACTCTAATGCATTTGTGAATCGTCATTTTCTTTGGTCGACATCTTTGGGGCGGCCTCGACATTACCGGGGCTCGTCTGGTCTGGCGTTTTCTTTGGGGATGTTTGCTGCTCATTCCACCTTCTTTACGATTTCTTCGACCGTCTTGGCCCGACTTTCGCGTCTAGTAATGGCACAACCACATTTCACCAGCTCCCGGAGGAACGAGAGTCGATAGTCCCACACAGACCTCGCCGCAACACATCATGCCGGCTTGCGAGGGGTTACGCATGCTCCTTCGGGGGCGAGGGGGGAGGATGAGGGTAACGCTTGGTCTTGGAAGGCCGGAGACCAAAAAACACAACTCATCGGCACTCGGATCAGGAGAGTTGGCTTGCACATACCGGCGTCGGCTTTGGTGCACTTTTCTAGGTGCACCGTGTATGAGTGCCTACCCAGGGGATTGTTTGTGTGTTTTCAGTTTGTGGTAGCGAGATGAAGTCAACGACCAACGATGAATTTCATACCACGAACTTGACGGGAGCCGAGAAGCCGGTCGACGAAATGAATGATATTGATTTCTCGAGCCACTTTCTTCCTCTCGCCCTCTCAAATTCGCCCTTGGAGACACGAACCGTCCCACCCTCTCATCACTGCCGTCTAAGCGGTTTCCGGGCAGTGTTGCACTGGTGGCCGTCGAAGTAATACCCTATTGTCCCATCTAATCCTATTTCGCTTTTGAGAGAGCAACGGGGCACGAGGGGGACGACGGTCAACCCTCCCACACGACAAACGAAAAAGGCTGTAATCACCTGTATGATAGCTCATGTCTCGCAAACTGATAATGTCAAGCTTTCTATAATTGACTTTTTTTCTTGTTTGCCCTTGGCCCCGATGTGCCACGTAACTTGGTTGCCCGGTGATGGACACAATAAGCAAAACCAGAATGGGGCGTGCCATGTGTCTGCCACACGATGGAAGATCGATGGACTATTCTGTAGATATAGTTAAAATCGCGTGGAGATTCTGGCGCGCGCGATCAATCTCTGGCACCCTGGCACGGTAGTGGGGAGATTTGTCACTTACACCAGCCAGATGGAGATATTTCCTGATTAGGCGTTTGGCTTGCCGGTTTTGGAAGTAGTTGGGTATGTACGTCGTTTTTGGCGGGGGCTTTTCTTCTGGCTACCTGGTTAGGTAATGAAGCAGATGAGTGGATGGATAAATACCTTCATCAGGGAGTTATAGCTATGTATACACTCATTTGCAGGTATTCAGTGAGGTTCAACTGATATATTGTTTCATGGGGGGTGGTGGTTGCTGTTATTTTGGCGTGCCTGGTCAGGGCTCAGGGAGAGGGGGAGTGGGGGAGGCAACTGGTTCGGTGGCTATTGTAATCTGTACTGCATCGAGTGTACTTTTTTTTTTTACTTTCCAAAGCGCTGGGAATTACCTGTACTTTTGTTTACCGGCATATCTCGATTAAGGCAAGTACATACCTAGGTAAGTTAGGGGAACCCGCTTCCCGACCGCTTGGAGCCGACTCGGTTGCCTAATCGAAAAGGGAGATAGGTAGGCTAAAATGATCTCGCAGCTCTCCTCCTCTTTCGGACAATATTACGATTCCGGCATGTGGGAAACTGGGGAAGGACGTGGTAGAAACGGACAAACACGGTATTCTTTTGGTTGTGGTATGTACTGTATGTACATGTACATGCGTGGTTTTACTGAGGGCTGATAATCCAGTATGTTTTTTGGCGTCCCGAGACATGGAGTTTGATCGGCCATCCCGAGGCTGAGGGCTGGATGCATAAGCTGCCTCGTTTTCTTTTGTCTCGAACACATGTGGTTTTGCTGGGTTGCTTATTTTGTGGTGGAGGAGTGGCTTGAGACAAGAACACTTGAAGGACGGATTAGTAGGTGTAGAGTACTGAATCCAGTACGTCATGTTGCCGGTTTTTCTTGCCAAGTTACGACATGGTGCACTAGGAAGACTCTACCTACTCATGGGCACATGTTTGCCCGCGTAGATTACGGACACGGTGTGGTCTGCAAGGGGGCCCCTTAAGCAAAACGGAAAACATACTTCAACTCGAGCATGCCTATCGAGGGGTGCATTTGGGGAAGGGAATGCGAGAGACTGTCGTCACCCAGCATACAGCTGGTTAAGGAAGTGCTGTTGTTTGCTACAAATGCCAATATATGATGTCTGTATTCTTTCTCCGTTAAACCGCACACCCTGGATTCGAAGGTTGTATCCCTGATGATCAAAGGTCTGGTAACTGGTTTAGGCCGAAGTGCGCGCCAACTCCTCAAGACAAAAAAAGAGCCCAGCGTTGTATGTACATACACCATACGACACAGATAACTCTCGCAAATGCCGGCCGCCCGAGTCGGACTCCGTAATCCGAAACTTTCGGCGCCGGCGCCGGTGAAATCGAGGAGACGGATCCGGGTCCGGGTCCGGATCCGGCAGGGGCCGCTGAACTGGCTTGGCAGAGTGTGGGGGGACTTTGGTTGGGCTGCGTGGGTTTGAGCAAGTTTCTGCGCTAGTTCGTGTTCGCCACGGGAAGTAGCGGTACTTGTCGCCGCCCTTGCACTAACAGAAACATATGGGTTTGGGGTTGGGGTGGATGTCGTTGATTTTTAGGGAGCACACACACATCTCATATGGGAGATAAAAATGGAAGAAAATGATCGCTGTATCAAAGCAGCCGGTTAAAACATCGCGCCAGTCACTAGCTAATTCGAATCCCCCGTCCATCATAGCATCATTATCGCAAATCCAATTTGTCCCCCCCTAATGCTCCGAGACCGCGATAAACCTCCCAACGAGGAGACTCCCGACAAAAGTACCGCCGAGGATAGAGAGGAAGTATCCGACATTCATGGACATGACAGCCAACATGCTGCGCGTACCCGTTAGCCACAGTCTCTTCGAAGTAAAAAGACAAGAAGACTCACAGAAGATAACCAACGCCCGCAATAGCGGTATCAATCACGGCGCGCACGGGATCGACACTCAGCCTCCACGGGCGGGCGTGGGTGGTCGGCCTCCTCACGACCAGCACGTTCTCCTCGACGCCGTTCGCGCTCAGCGCCATGGTCATGTTCTTGGCCAGCGAGTCGCGGCTCAGGGTCTCGGCCAGCGGCGCCTTGCCGTCGACGACGACGAAGCGGCGGTCGAGCTCGCGGTCCATCCAGCGGTGCTCCTGCCACGACCGGAGCGCCAGCAGGCCGCGGAAGAGGGCCGCGAAGACGATGAGGAAGATGCACGTCGCCGCGTACGTGCCCGTGCTGTTGGGCGTCCAGTTGGCCGAGTAGAGGGACGTGGCCATCGAGGTTTGGAAGACGGCCATCATGGTGGAGGAGTGGGCGCCGCTGGTGTCGCTGCCGCTGCCGCTGCCCATGTCCATGCCCGGGTCCATGGTCGAGCCGGTGGTGGTGCCGTGGCCGTCGTGCCTAGGGAATAGTGGGTGGGTGTCCATTTCGGCGGGCTCTAAGTTCCTCCCTCTCTCTCTCTCGCTTTCTTTGAGTTAAGCGTTTGTGGATGTCGCGTGGCTGTTATGCTGGGGCGTCGGTGATTGATTAGGTATTCTGTACTTTCGTGATACCGTTGTGTGTGGTCGTTGTTCCAATTCTGTCAACTGCCGTTTAGCCGCCGCGTGGGGTTGATCGAGACCTTTTGTCGCAAAGACAAGCGGGCAAATTGAGGTGCAAATCGGGGTTCAAATGTCAAGCTTGTTATACGACAGAATATGTCTGGGAGAGAAGGTCAAAACAAAGCATGAAGTTGCCGCGATAAAGTGCTCATCGGCAATGCGATCACCCGGTGTCGCTCTGTTCGACAGGGAATGCGTCGAAACTTGCTCACGTTGCGGCGCGGGATGCGCGGGTCAGCCATGGCGTCTGGCGTCGTCCCATGGAGCGACGACTGACTTGAGATCCTTGAATAACCTAAAACGGATGGCCTGAGAATGATCCATTGTAGAATTCAGTGGGAGCAAAGACAAAGAGCATTAGACTCGAAGCATTCCGCTGCTTTTCAGGTTTCAGTGCCTGCAACTTGGTGGGTGTTTCTGGGGACATGCGCAGGCCTAGAGGTACTGGTACCCAGTGGCTGCTCAACGCTAACAGGCCCCACAAGCACACTTTTGCTTCAACCGCTTCCCTCTCACTTCTTTGTTTATATTCATCAAGGTATGTACTACCTAGTACCTTAACCAACGGCCTTCTGACCTCGCTACCTCAGTCGGTATACGGAGCATCGTGTCGCCCTGTATTCTGTAGTCGGCAACTCTCTTTCAATAAGGAAGGCCGGTTTAGAACTTCCGCATCGTCGACCGCGGCAATGAAAGGCAGCAGCTACCATACTTACCTACTTACGGTTGCCATATCTCACTCGGTTACCCGGGCAATTTGGTGAAAGAGCCTCCTCGAAACGTGAGAGGGCGACAGAGCTGCAGCCCGGGGATGTTCGGGTCCCAAGAGGACGGAAACAGTGGCTGGGTTTCGGGCAGCCTCGTTTCAAGGGACTGGTGATGTGAAGCTGAATCTTTTCTTAGCCCGTCATGCCGAAACAGTATCTCCTACAAACGTTTATGCGTTACCGGCAGGGAATCATCTCCCTCGATATGTACAGCACTTACTGAGTCTTACTCGACGGCTTGGTTCCCATGCAGCTCTCTGCTGTGTGAGCCAAGGCTGGACCAGCGCTCTCGCATTTACCCGCCAGCAAGATACGTAGCGATCTGCTGTCTGCCTCCCCATTCTGGAGCTCGCCAACACACGCGCGCGCTAGGATGTCTGTAGGATTGCGTCCGGTGAAGCCAACTTCGACACCCTAACACCAGCCTGCACGGGTTCTATATTGGTGATGGCCAGACCCGCATGCGACTGCATTCAGAGTGACCGCACCTCAACCCGGTGAGTCGGCGCCCAGCGAGCCTATCTCGACGTCAACCTGCCATCCCATCGATCGGTTGCTGCTGTGAGTCGCGGTTGAGAACATCATCGCTGGTCGTGTCTGGAGTCGGTCTAAACCCTCGGATATGCCCGGCGTTGCGTTTCATCACAGTTCCTTTTGTCACCAACAGCTAAAGTCAGCAACGGCTCATTATACAAGGAAACATCACGGGAAACTGTACTCGCCAGAGATGCCAGCAAGGGTATGTATGTACATATCTCTCTGCCTTTGGCTCGCTATGATGGTTGTCAAGTGGCTTGTCTGCTGTATATACACAGTCCCATGCACCCAAGGCGAAGTGTAGACTCAAGTCAGAACTCACAGTAAAAAACCTGCAACTTAAATTACAAAACGGTAGACAAGAACCCTCGTATGTACATACCTAGAAGTGACATTTTCATGACAAGGCTCCAGCAACTCAATGATAGCCGCTGCTTTACACATCACTCATGCAGTGGTCAAGCGCAACGACCTCCTCTCCCTCGCTCCACCCCTGTGAGGAGACCTTGTAGTCTTGTTTTCCTTCCTAGTCTTAGCCTGCTTCCAAGGCAGGAGAGTAAGGCTGCGGTAAAGAAGCACTAGCGCGCACCCGAAAAGCTCCTACCACACAATCCAAGACAATTCTCAAACGGCACAATGAAGACACAAACATGCACGACATGGAGGACGACCCGACGAGATGGCTGGATGGAGGCGCCCCTGCCCGCACTCTCCTCGTCTGTCCGCCAGGTTGGCACGGGCATGGGAATGGTATGTACCTATGGCATGTGTGTCTCACTCCCTAACTAAGGTACCTGGTTCACCGGCACAGCACCAGTCGACATGGCACGTCATGTCATGCCATGCATGCGCCCATCGTCCATCCACCCGAGGGGATCATCTCTCACCCTCCCCACCTAGATCTGGCTTGCACATTTCCCTGGATGGCATGGCATGGTACGATGGGTTGAAGAGCACAGAGCGAGAGAGAGAGAGAGAGAAAGCCAGAAACCGCCCAGCCGCCCCCCCTTTCCTGATTCGGGCAGGCTGAGCTGCAAGTCGCGGGTCAGGCGACGCCATGGCGGCCATGCCATGCCCACGCGCGCGCGCCCCTTTCCCTTCCCCCCTCCGGGAAGAGGAAACCAACCCTGCTTGCTGCTGGGCCCCCTTTTCGGGTTCAGCCCACTCATCCATGCATGCATGCATCCATCCAACCACCCCGGCCGAGAGCGAAAATCGTCGGGAGGCGTCGAGATCTTTTTCTCCTCTTTTTGGTTAGTTATCCCTTTTCTGCGCCGGCCCCTCGCAGCTCACACTCCGGATGTCATCATGCTGTGTTTGTGTTGTTGCTGGCGGTCAGCCGTTTCTTACGATCCCCGTCTCGTCCACTTAGTCAAGTTATTGTAACGCAGCAAAGACGCTCCCTCCGCCGCGGCGGGTAACGGTCTCAAGCTCGCCAGTCCTACCCAGATCAGACAGATCCAGCCCAGGTTTTGACATCAAAATCCCTCACCCAAAACTCCAGCCGTACAGACGAGACCGCACGGCTGACAGGCTGTCAGACCTGACCTGTTACCTCTCTGTAAGTCCAGTATACCCAAACTGATGAACGCCAGTCAGCATTCTCCAGGGCAAGAAGTGCGAGAAAAGGAAAAGGAGGAGGCCAGGCCAAACCAAACGCAAACCAAACACAAACCAAACACACAAAAATAAAAAGCAAAAAATACCCCCCCCCCCCCCCAAAAAAACGGAAGAAGGCTGCGTGTGAGACGCCATGCCCCAATCATTCTCCAGCCTTCCCTTCCCGGTCTGCCCTGCCCTGCCCTTTCTGGTTCGCCCTGACCTGACCTGACATGACCTGACCTGACCTGACCTGACCTGAACATGACATCTGGCTACCTGCCTCTCGCGAAAAGGGCAAAAGGCAAGGGATAACTATTCTCTCAATGGGTAAACTACCCGTGTCTGTATTACCAAGCTAAGCCGAGTGAGTGAGCGAAGTGAGGCATTTCGCGCGCACCTCGATCTGGCGGACGGTGGTACTAATGAGAGGGGGGGGGGGGCAGTTAGTTATCCGATGTGCCGTACCCGTAGGGCACACCGACAAAAACTGATAATATGTATGTATGTATGTACTGTACCAACGACGGGAGCTTGCCCTTCCAGGGTATCCTCGCTGTCTTTGGTTTTTCTTCCCCCTTCTACACTCCTCCCTCCGGGGACCAGGAATAAGGGGCCTCCATTTTATTGCGTAACACACACTAACTAATCTGTACCTGGGCAACTAACCACACCGACCCGACGGCGACGCGATCGCCTTGGCGCAATCCCAGCTAACCAAGTTACAGAGCCTGTTGTGGCTTGCTGGCCGGCGGTCTTGGGGTGGTTCCGGTTGGGCGGTTGGGGGGCTAGCCTCCTAAACGCCACACGCATAATGTGCCGCGGAGATCGTCACTCCGTACGGAGTACTCCGTAGCCTCGTGGGAAACAAACAGCTGTGAAGTTATGAATGGAGTGTGCTTGGCTAAGACATACACAGCGTTGTGGTCTGTATAATATCTAAATAAAGGGAAACCCCTTTTCCCCGCCGACGAGTATACCGAGAGAGGAGGAGCCGGCCAGTTTGTGCCAAGTTAACGATATCAAACAATTCAAGCTGGCAATGCCTCTACCAAAAACCAGCACAACTTGGGATACCATGGAAAACCCCCCCCTTTCCTCCCCACCACCAAGATGTAACAACTCCATGATATAAACAATAGTATGTGATGGAACCTCTGAGCCCCAAAAATAGCCGCACATGCAGAGATAAAATCCTACCCAAATCCCAAGCCAGAGCTAAAACGGGCCCAGTGGTATCAAGATAAACCCAACAACGAAAAGGTCAACAGACTTTGTGTGAAGAACAAAAAAACCCAAGTCCAGGGCTGTTCCGCCTTTTGTGTCGGCCACAGCCCGCCGCTTCCCGGGTTGGGTGGGCCATGCCATCTTTACGCAGACTCCCGCTCGAATTTCTTAAGAGTCTCAGCCTCTCCCCGGGCTCGCAACTTGCACTTCCATACCCAAATAGGTGACGCCATGCCCCAGTCCCGTTTCCCCCAGTGCTATAACGTTTGTCCCGTTCTCTCCTGACGCCGCAAAATGACAGGAAGGGGCAACCGACAAGGTCCAAGGCGGCAATGGCATGGCGGAGGGAATTACACAGATCTATTCTGGTTCCCAATAAATTCGCTCGAATCGCTTCTGGCGGTAGTGCCGCGAGCACCATGTTTGTTCGGATTTGTCGAGCATCATCATTTCAGAGCTCTTTTTTGACCCTGGGGTTGCTGCTGTCCCTGTCGCCGCCCACAGCAGCGCTGCGATCGTTTGACGACCCTTCCTTGGCGGCGCTGCCTCCTTCGGGAGGTGATGTGCCGCCACATCCCTTGACGAGTCTATGACGCTGGAGAAAAGTCAACACACTGTTGTAGACCGAGGGCAAAAGTCCGACTAAGCCAGTCTCTCAACTTACCTTGAGCGCGTCTTTTCTCGAAAACCTCTTGTCGCAGTCGCCACACCCGAATGGCTTGATCTCCAGGTGTATCCGTTGATGGCGTTTCAAGTCGTGATTCCTGTTGAAGGCTTGTGCACACGTGTTGCATTTAAATGGACGCTCCGACTGTGGTGATGGACCGCCCGGGTGGTGGACATAAAGGGGGTGTGGATGGTGGGGAGACATGCTCGGGTGATGGTTGTAGCTGGGCATCCCTGACATGCCACCACCCACCATAGACATAGGGGTACCCGGGTGGTGCATGTTGCTCAGAACAGGGCCCGGGATTGGATTATACGATGAGTAGGTTGCCATTGACGGGACTGGGTGGGAACGTCCGCTAGAGTATTGTAACGGCGGAGCCATGGCAGGAATGGAGCCAGCCCCCCGCGGAATGGACCCGGAAGAGGTGGCGGGCGAGGCGGTCGTCGGTGATGGTTGCGTCACAGGCGAGGCATACGAAGGGAAGGAAGACTGTTGCGGCGCCGAAGTGTGCGAGTAATAGGGCGGCCGGTACGAGTTTCCATCCTGCGCTGTGGTCGGCCCTCCCCCAGGTGTGTTCTGTCCTGGTGCTGTCTGGCGCGTCGAGTTTGGCGCTGGGTTGCCGATCATGGGCTGAGCGAGTCCGGACTGCTGGTTCCCCCCCTGGGCGCTGAGCGGCGACCCGAGGCCGCCTCCTCCGCCATGCCCGGCGCCTCCAACTCCTACGGGGCTCGGAAATCCTTGCTGGTCCTGGTACGACTGCGGCGCTGGTAGAGACTCCCCGTTAGGGCCTGACGTCGAAGCGCGCCCGGGAAAGTGCTGGTGGGAAGGCGAGGAGGCGGACCCGTATGATGGCGGGCCTCGATTGTATGATGGTTGAGCAAGCGGACCTGAGCCAGGAGCTCCGGGGGTTGGATTTGAATACGTGTACGCCGAGGGCTGTGATAACCCCGGCGTCGGCCAGGAACCCGTCATGTGGCCCGAGTAGAATAGGGGCCCCCCTTGGGAAGAGTGCGAGTTGCTGCTGTGGGGCCCTGGCGGAGGGAAACCGTTGGACACTGCTCCTGAGGGAGTCAGAACACTGGGGCTTTGGGCACTTGTGGTATTTGGGGTGTCCGTGTTGAAGGATAAAAGGGCAGGAATGGAAGAGGAAGTCAGAGCTGTTGGCCGAGGGGCGGCGCCGGTCAAAGGTGACGCCGGCCGGGCCCCAAGACGACTGTCACTTGGGATGGTGGTCATGGCTGCAGAAGCATGGCTGGGGAATCGCGTACTTTGAGTCTCCGGTAGTGGGAGTGGTCTCTGCGAGGCCACGCTCGAGGCTCCCATACTACTGCTTTAGCTGGTAGTGCGCCCTGGAGCGGCGAGGTAGAGGAGGATAGATGGCGGCGGCGGCGGCGAGAGTACCGGAGCGTCCTTTTTTTTCTTCCCGTTGACTGTCGTGGTTGATGTTTCTTCTCTCTGGAGATTCGTATTGCCTGGGGGGCTGTGGCGGTTTGGACGGCAACCTAGGACAACGAGATTCGTAGATAGTCGTCAAGCATCAGCGCCCTTTCAACGGCGTGTTTGACGTTGTTGGTTGTCGGAAGACCAATGTCTGAGGGTCGTGGGAGGGTGATGCAGTCAAGGCTCAAGAAGGCTGAAGCCACAACGCCGGATGGACCGCCATCCACGGGGGGGGCGTAAGGCTTTAAAGCTTTCTGGACTTTACGCTCTGGACATGCAGATGTTTGGGTTCGGTCGCGAACAAGGTGTGGAGTGTCGATCACTCTCTAGAATATGATTCCCGATTATTGGATATTGAAGCTCTCGGGTTCGGGACCCTGTCTGTCGGCACAGGAGAGCGTTGGGGGTGCCGGGGGTGCCGGGGGGTGTGTGAGGAACAAGCCGGGCGCTGGGTCCAGTCTCTGGGATATATCTTGGAGATAAAACCTTGTCTGGTGGCCGTCCGTAACTGTGGGCGAACTGGGTGCCGGTACTTGGGAAGCTTGGGGGTTGCGCCTCCTCGTGCCTCGTGTGTCTTGTTGCTTTGTACTTAATGTACCTTGAACAAGGGGGGGGGTGGTCGGGACCGGGGAGAGGAAAAGGCTTGGTTTTTCGATCAATCCTACCGAACCCAGCGAACCCAGCGAACCCAGAGGGCCTTAGCGCGGGAGGGCTGAAAGACACAGTGGGAGGCGTTTCTTTTTGCAGTCGGTTTGGAAATTGGGGTCTCAGGAGCCGCCTGGTGCGTGTTTGGATGCAGTGATGACGGGATCCCGTGATGACTGGCGGGCGCGCAGCGGAACTCGAAGAATAGGCGGGCCACAGAGCAACACAGCGTGTACCGAGGAACTGTAAGGGACGTAGGAAGCGGCGTGTGTAGCAAATCGGCAGCGACTTTGACTCACGGCACGGTGCCCTCAGTGGTGTCAGAACGGAAGCCGCGGTCCATCTCAGACTGACTGCCCGGTGCCTGCCCGCACTTGAACCCGAGCGAGCTCCTTCCAGCCCCGACAACTTAAACTCGAAATACAAGTTTGGAGTTCCGTGAGACAGTCCCGGGAGGAACAAAGTCGAGGCTCGCGGTTGCTAGTACGTAAGGTGGTCCGTCAGGCGGATTAGGAGTCCGGTAAGATACTCAAACGTGAAGAACAAAGTGCACAGCGCCGCGCTGTCAAGCAAGAAGTCTCTCTGTCTCTGTTTCTGTCTCTCTCTCTCTCGTTCTCTTTTCCGCACTGTTCTCTTGTGATCTCATCAGATCAGGTCCGAGAAGTTCCCAATGCGAGGTTCTCACGGCGGTTTGGGGGAATGTACCCAGTCCCCGGACAAGGGGGATGTGGCAGGCTGGACGAGTCTTGGACAACGTGCCGTGCTTGCTTTCTCCCACACACGGGGGAGGGAGGATGAGCGAGGGAGGGCGTGTGTCTAGGAAAGACACTAGAACGAGAACGACAAGCCCAGAGGGTCCAGCCCAGCAGACGCGTCCAGATCCGGCATAGCCCGCGTTTCTGGGGCGGACCTCCACCGAAGGGACAATTCCAAGTGGACAAAGGTTTGGGGGGCGCTTGATGGAGCTGGTCGGGAGGGGAGACTCCTCTGACGACCAAAAAGAAACTGTACTTGGTGCAGGTTTGCCGTCTGGATATGTCCCGAAAGACAGGCTTGCATAACACGCTTTTTCTCAGGGCCGGGCAAACCTCCCGGTTAGAGACAAACTCTACACGGGCCGAGGGAGGGCACCCATCCCAAAGCGAGAGGGAGGAGAGGCGTCGACGAAGCGAAAAGAAAAGTCTCCTGTGCCTCCCACTTGCTTGCGCAAATCTTACCCAAGCAGCCGCCTGCTGTCCGGGGTATGCACGAAGTACAGACGTCCGCGTGCTCTGGGCATGGGATGGTTCCCAATTCTCCCAACAATTCGCTAATCTAGAAAACCGTGGCCCAGAATCCAGGGAACGAACGCTGGTCATTTGCTGCTGCCGGCGCTGCCCTTGTTGTGCTTAAGGAGCAGCGGCGTGGGATGATGGAGTCAGCGACTTGTGAAGGCCGTGGGAGAAGAGGACATCCCCACTGCCACTGCCCGCGTTTCGGTATTCATCTGGGCATAACTTCACAGTACGTAGCAGCCCGTTTCTCTCTGTTTCTCCAGCATCTTGTTCGCTCTGGCATGTCGAAAAAGCATGATGTGCAGCAGGGATCGAGATCCACACCGGTTCAAACTCAATCGAAGCCGCCCCCAGGGTTTCTTTTTCTCTGCCGGCAGTGGGACAGACGGACGGTTCGTCCCACCCAGCAAAGTCCTGAACGGCTGCGGCAGTTGTGCTCGACGAGGCTTCCACGGCACCCCCCGCGGAGTCAGCAAAAGTTGATGAGAACAAAAGTTGGTTGTGGGTTGGTTGATGAGAGGAGTGAGCGGGTCGCTTGCACAGTCGGGAAAAGCTAGGGGGCAATCAAGCACCACCCCCCCGGTAATGCCTCAGCTCCAGCTCCAGCCCCGGTCACCGGTGTCGTCCTATCCCCACTCGCTTGGCAACCCACTCTGATGAGATGCTACTATTCTTGATTGGGAGTATCCCAAAGCCAGAGCTCCCGAGCCGTCCTTCTTGTCGACACATTTCCGACCCGGAGACAGCCTGCCGGGTGGAGTGAGTTCGCTGGCTGGTTACAACGTGACAGAGTTTTATTTTCGGGGCGGGGGAGTAATTACCAGTACTTCAGTACACAGTACTGATATGCAGACATGTTTCCCGTCCCGTCTGCTTGCATTGACAATTGACAGCCCTTCCCATGGCACTGGCATTTGGAAAGTGGATGGGGGGGGCAATGTCCGCGCGCCGCGCGCGCATGGGGCAACTTGCGCCTCCCGTCCGCTTAATTTTCTTACCTGAGCTCGACTGGACAAGAAGAGTATGGATGATCCGCAATGGCGCGCGCCGCCCCCAGGAAGCTTGGGCATTGATTGATGTCTGTGCTTGCTTGCGACGGGAGCCGGGAGCCGTCAGACCACCACCACGGCGGCACACCCACCACGACGACGACACACCTCCTCTCCAGACTCCAGAACGGCACGCCCGGCAACATGATCTGGAGCCGTCCTTTCTCGAGGTTTCCACCCGATGGGTATCGCAGCCGCCGCTTGGCATCCCTCGAGAGGCTCGAGAGAGGCTCCCGCAGATAGTTATGCATGGAACGCGTTCAGCTGAGGCCGGGATTTGATTGCAGGGATCATAATGGAGGTGACGGGCAAGGATCCATTGGGCTGTCTCCCCGGTCGACGGCTGGGCGCCACTAGTGCCTCTGCAGCCGACTGCGTTGCACTGTGTCTGGGGATCGTTCTGTGACCATCGCCAAGCGGGGACGAAGCAGACTTCTCATATTCCGCATTCCGGATCTGCCTTCTTGAGGATAGAACCACGTCGAGCGAAGGACCCCGAAGCGTGTCGGTTTTTAAAATAGGGAGCTTTCCTTTTGGGTCTAGATGGTACCTCGGGCGGGACGTTTTCCTTCCCTTCCCTGTGCCAACTCTGACCGATGCGATGAAGGGAAGGGACTAAATATCGCTTGGAACCAGCGTCTGGCGGTTTCTTCCATGACATGCGGCGATGGCTGGCTTCTCGCCGTGTCCAAGGGTACTTAAGAAGTGAAAAAAAAAGGGAGTCCTTTCTCCATTCGGGAATTTTTGACGAGGGGATAGGAGCAGGCGACCAACCACCATCATGCATTCATCCCTTCAAGAAGTGGTTGACTGTGCCCACGGCGATGCTGAACCTGGTAGGTTTCTGAAGCCAAATCTGGTTTCTCAATTGGTGCGTGTGATCGACCCGACCCCCCTCCCCGGCGGCTGGGGCCTGTCACACTTCCTCCCACCGCGTCTGCTTGTGTTACGCGACCCAACATCACTGCGGGATGGCGGTTCTGTTCTGCGTATTTTACGTGATGCTCGTCTTCGACGACGTCGGCGGTGTTGCCTGGCTCGCCTGGCTCGGTCGAGAGGGGCCCTTTGCTCCTCCTGATCTCGGTAACCGTTCAGTCAAGCCGTGTCTTTGGAGCGGGCCCTGGAAATCGAAACGCAGTGTGTGGCGTCAAACAAGGTTAACGGTAATCATGGACGCTAAGATCCCGTTGCCAGATCTTGGATAGTGGCGCCTCTCCCTCTCGTGACTGGATCCAACGTGCTGCTCTGCTCGATGTTTTCGGGGGAGCAACAATCTCGCGGCTGACGATCAGGGGACTCGGATGTCAAAAATAGAGTCGCACTAAATTGGTTCCCCTGTGACGGTTGATCAGTCGCATTGGGGAACCGAGCTCGCCGCCCCATTGGAACCTGCCACCCCACGGAAAAGGCCGGTGTGCCCCACGATGTCGTGTGGAAATGCCCGTAAGCCATCCTCAGTTCGAGAAGCTCGTCAATTTCAATTTATTGACCTGTTCCGAGAACTCGGGAGGAGGCTCGCTGGCTGTCAAGCCTCTCGAAAACAGCGCGGGAGGATGCCGGAAAGAGTTCGTCACAGCACGCCAGAGCGCCCCACTGCTTCAGTTTTAGTTACTTGGTGGGTCTCGAGGGTGCGGGCGCGGGACGTCGAGTGGCACGGACCTGGCAGTGACTTGACAGGCCCGGGCTGAATCCACACAGTATTGAAATTAACCTACAGGACCGTGTTGCAGGAACAGAAAGGATCTTCACCAGGTCGGCAGGTCGAGATGAGGGCAGAACACTGAGAAGTTTCAAAGGTTTCATCGGCCACGGTTATTTTGCGCGCAGCCTGTGATCGGTGGAAAGTACCGAGATTCCGCACCCCGAAAGGGGCCAAAGGCTCCAATATTCTCCTGCAGGTTCTCGGGGATTGGGCACATGGCCCCTTTCCTGTCGCTGGGACCCGGCGACAGGGACGAGGGATTTTGCGTGGCATCTTCCGTGCCGTCCAGTCCATCCAAGCGAATGGAACTGGGGGGGCGGATGGATGCCCTTTGTTCAAGGCATTCTATTCTGTCTGACTGCGATGAAGCCTCTGCAACCGGCAGGAAAGAGGAAAGCGGCAGCACCGCAAAGTTCCACCACACGTGTAACTACCTATGTACTAAATATGGACAAGTATTCTTACATGTACATACGGTAACGTTATGGCGTCCACTATGGGGGCGGATATGGCGTCGCTACCGGACGGGCGGGATCGAGAAGCCATTCCCGGCGAGCGGCAACCCAAAAAGCCACTTTCCACCTTCTTGTTGGCACCTGCCAAAACCGGACAGCTCTCCACCAATTTGACACTTTAGGCTGCAGCCCACAACTCACCTTAATTCTTTTCTCGGGACCTGCATCCCCCAGGCCGATCTGAGATCTTGGTCTCGACGGGTCTGGGAGCAGGCCGGGAGCAAGCCGGGAGCAAGCCGGGGACAAGATCACCAACAAACCCGCCTGCAAGTCCACCCAAGCCCACGCCGTGTCTCCCGAGGCCGCTTCTTTCTGTTTCCGCTTCCGCTGTGTAGCATCGGTGCTTACGACCCATCCATCGACAGCCCCACGACATTCTCTGAGCCTCAATCAAGCTGAAGGGTAGGATGCCGACGACTAATAAGTGACTCGGGCGGGCCATGGCATGTGCAATTCTCTCCGGTCACACAAAAAGAGAATCCTATTGCTGATAGACGCGAGACGCGAACCGCAATATCTATCCGCCCATCTGTAGAACAGGCCCTGCCTTCAGCTCCTTGCCCCATGAGACATGCTGTAGAGACATACGGGTATGTGGTGTTCCCTGCCCCATTTAGCTGACTATTTCAGCCGCTGATACTGCTTCTTTTCACCTCTCTCGGAATCGATTCCGCAACTGAGTCCGGCAATTCTTGCTCCTCCGTCTCTCCGCTTCGGAAAAAAGCACCAAGAGGGCATCACCATCGGCAGTCCAAGGCCCAAAACGCAATATATTAATTACCGACCAAGTGGTATTCAGTAACACATCACCCTTTCAGGTGGCCGAAGCGGGGCCGATCGAGTCATCACAGCTTTTCCGGTTCTGTGTGACGTCGACCCCCTAATGTATGTAGTGCACAATGTAAACAAACAGCTCAGGGGCGCAAAAAGGGGTCGACGTCCAACCCATCTCGGAAATGACCCTCCACATGCAATCATAGGCCGCGTAGCATTCGGATCCAGGGGAGAATAAAATAGGAGTAAAAACAATAACAGAGCCTCTTTGTTTTATGCCCATGTCTCTCAGTCACGCCACCACTCCCATCTATCGCCCCAACATCCGCCACAGAATTTGAAGAGGACTGCCTGGAGAAGAGACCAAATCACATCCAAGTCATGCCACGGGCGCTTGTTCGAGATGAACATCTTCGAATTCGCTCCCTTCTCAAAAATACCGCCCACGAGTCACACAAGATCATTCCGTGGAAGAACATCCAAGGGGCACAAGTGACCTGACAACAGCTGCTCAAAACCATCTCACAGAAAACGAAATAGACCACGTACAAAACCTGCATTGGATTACACCACAGCATCTTCACCCATCCCACCCTTTCATAACCCAAAGTTAAATCACTGCAGTTATTTCCGTAGTATATACGTAACCCCCTAGGTCTATCCGATACACTCCGCTCTCAGGGTCGACAAACAAAAGGAAAGAGAAGCAAAAAGCCAAACAAAAAACGATCCTTGTTCTCCGAAGAAGTGTGTAATTGTACTACTATTTTACCCCAACAGAATATTAAGTATAAGAAGAAGCAAGCAAGCCAAAAAAAACAAGTAAATCCTTCCCAGCCGAATCCCTCAAAAAAGGCGAGGGACTCGACCTGACAATCAAGGCGAAAGAGGAGGGAGGGGGGTATCATCATTCTAGTCCAGTCTCCATCCAGTCTTGGTGCTGCTTGTGCAAAGAAGAACAAAACAAAACAAAACTAAAGAAGAAGTAGGTAAATAAGAAGCGCAAGCGCAAGAGCAAGAGCAAAAGCGAAAAAGCAAAAAAATTGTTCTAAAGGAAAGAGAAAAACAAAAAAGAAAGAGAAAAGAGACAACTAAGATTCACCACCATTGCTGCCAACCAGCCGGGCGTATATTGCCACAATCATCCCACATCCCATCCATCCGCCAGGTTATTCTTTTCTCCCCCTCCTCCGCCTCCAACCAGACAGACAGCAAGCAAGCCAAAAAAAAAAAAAAAGGTAACAAAGGAAAAACAAGAACGTAGCGTTCAGTATAATTCAATATCCTCCTCTTTCTTCTTCCTTTCCCCACACAAATCAAATCAAATCAAATCTCCCAGTAACCTCTAGTCCTCAAAAAACCCCGCATCATCAAACTCCTCCGCCTGTGCATCATCATCATACGCGCTGGAACGCATCATGGGGGGCGTAACCGGCCCCGGAAGCAGCGGGCGCCGCGGAGGAGGAGGAGTTTCTTGTCCCGACGCCGGTGCCTTGCCCTTTGCCGAGACAGTAGTAGTAGTAATGGTGTCCGGGATCGAGGGGGAGGCTGACGATGGCGGAGGAGGTCTGGGCCTGTTGGCGAGGTCTTGGGTCGTGAAGCGGCGGCCGGTGCTGGCGAATGCCGTTGGTTGCTGCTGCTGCTGGGAAGGGGTCGTCGGGGTCTGACGCATGCGGGCGGTTGGCGGGGTTAGGAGTCCGCCGAGAAGGCTGCTGTTGTTGCTTGATGCAGCAGCGGGGCGGGCCCGTGAAGGCGTCGAGTTCCTTGTTGCGCCGTTGGCTGGCGGCGCAGGCGACGACAGCGCGCTGCCGAGGTCGCGCGCCTTTCTCCAGCTGCCCCATGCTGCGGCTAGCGGGCCGACAGCTTGGGCGACACGGGGCGTTGCCGCGTCGCGAATGTTGGCGGCGAAACTGGGCAGGTTGATGGCGGAGCCGCCGTTCATGGCCCGCTCGCGTTCCTGTTCCTCCATCTGGAGGTTGGCCTTGAGCCGGATGGCGGCGTCCTTGACGGCGTTCTTGTCGTAGTCTTCCCGGCCGAGAGCGCCAATAATGTCTTGGAGATCCGAGTGTCGGACGGCAAGAAGCTCGCGCAGCCAGATGATCTCGTCGTCGCGCTTGGAAATCTTGGTTCCGGCTTCGGGATCCGTCTTGGAGAGCCTGAGTTCCAGGTCCTCGATCGCCTGCTCGCGCTGCTGCAGCTGTTCCTGCAACACCATGATCGACTCGCGCAGAGCTTGCGGCGAGATCTTCTCAGGAAGCTCGAGCTGGCGTGCACCGGCAGCGGCGGTAGTCTTGACTGCCGGAGCAACAACCGTGGCCTCGGAGACGGTAACGGACTTCGCGGCCAGGGCGGCGGCTCGGGCGGCTTCCTTGGCAATCTCCAACTTCTCCTCCAAGTGGGCGACCTTGTCTTGCAGATACTCGGACTTGGACGTCGAGATGCTCAGGCGCTCCAAGAGATTCTGCTCCGCTCTCTGGGCGTCCTCTGTCGTGTTGTTTAGCTGGCGTTCGTAGCGTGCTTGTAGGTCCTCGATCTCGTTTTGATGCTTGGGCAGAAGCTCGTCGAGCTTCGCCTGCTTCGAGTTCTGCGCCTCCTCGAGCAGCATGTCATGGCGCGCCTTGGCCGTATCAGCATCCAATTTGACTTGGTCAAGCTGGGCCCTGAGCCTCGACATTTGGTCCTCAAGCTCCTCGCGAGCAACGTTGACCTGGTGGTTCGCATTTTCCACTTCGGCTTGCATAGCATCGCGAGTGCGCTGGACCTCACGCGCACCAGATTCCCTGGCTTCCTGGAACTCGGCCTGGTACCGGAGACCGTTCTGGTGCAACTTGTGGTTCTCGGTGCGCATCTCGCCGAGAACGCCCTCGAGTCTCTTACACTCAGCGACGGCCCTCATGCCCTGGCGCTCGCCCATCTCCAGCCTCTCGAGCTCAGTCTCGATACGCTCACGAGTCCTGGCCTCGGCTTGTAGCCTAGCCTCGAGGACCTCTTGGCGGGCGAGCAGCGCTTGCTCCTTCTTCGCACGACGAGCGTTCTCTTCGGTAATCTCCCGTGTCGCGTCCGCCATCTCGTTTTGCATCGAGATGAACTTGGAGCGCCAGTTCTCGCGAACACGCTCGTTCTCCTGCAGTTGGGTGCCCAGGGTGTCGATGAGCTTGTGCATAGCCTTGTTCTCGTCGACTGCCTGCGCGAGGTCTTTATCGCGTCTCTGGATGATGGAGACGATGCGATCAGTCTCGGACCGCCAGTGCTGAGTCTCCTTGCGCGCCTCCCGGGCCTCGGCCTCGAGAGTGTTGATGCGGTTCTGCGTCTCACTCTGAGACTGACGGGCATTGGACTGGCCAGCCTCCAAGAGGCCGAGACGCATGACACTCTTGCTCTGCGCAGCCTCGACCAACTTGATCTTCTGATCCTTCTCGTCCACAAGCTCTCTAAGCCGTGTCTCCTCTTCGGACGATATCCGAAGTAGGCGTTGGACCTCAGAAAGCCGATCTTCGGCCGCTCTCCTTGCATTAACCTCCTCTTCTGCTTGGCGGCCCGCATGCTGCTCCCGACCCTCGAGGTCGGCGATGCGCTGAGTCATGGCGCTGTTGTTCATCGACTCGACCTCGATCTTGGTAACAGCAGAGTGGAGTTCGCGATCAACTTCTGCCACCCGATTCTCGGCAGCGCGCCGAGCAGAGATCTCGGCCTCTGCCCTCGTCTCCTCAGAGCGGAGTCGTTGCTCGAGCTCGGCAATACGGGCTTGAAGCTCGTTCACCTGCTCATCCTTGTCCGCGGTCGGCTGCGGAGGGGGGATGCGGCGCTCCACAACATCCTCCACAATGCTCCTGAGATCCTCGCTACGGAGTGCAGGCTGGAGCGATTGCCCAAACTGCTCCTTCATTTCCTCGAGTGCCTTCAAGACAGAAGAGTCGTCAAAAGGCAGAGCAGCAGGAGGCGGAGACGCCTCGTTGGGCTGATTCCGGCGGTCTGTGGCGAAGGCATCCAGAACAATGGCGCGGATTTGGTCCATCCTGCGGTCCCGGCGTGGGCTCATGTTCCGCAGAGGGCCAGGCACATCATCGTCCTCGTCATCAGCGTCACTTTCGCGCATCTCTCCCGATACGCTGCCCCTTTCTCGCCGGCTGGATGGCGCCCGCCTGGAGATCCCTGACAGAGCATGATTGATGTTGTCCAGAGTCCGTTCAAGAGGATTGAGACGGACGGTAAGCAGGCCACCAACAAGTTCGTTGACACGCCCGTCGAAGAAGGCCACCCGGGACTCGAGCCTGGTTTGCTCATCTTCGCTAAAGACGGCCCCCCAGTCGCTAGCAGGGAGGCTCTCGCTGCCATTGAGACGGTGAATAGCGCCCTCAACAGACTGACCACTGCGAGATGGGTCGACGAACGGATCTTCCAGATCCATTGCCGCCGGGTGGTGGTAATCAGCTTGGCTAGGGCTGGGAGCGTCACTGCGCGAGTAGTCGGGCGGAAGCAGGCGAGAAGGCGAGGAGTCTGCAACAGCAGCAAGGGGGGAGCGGCGAGTCGGGCTGGGTTCGTCCCACTGGGGCTCGTCGTCGTAGGCCCTGTTGACACCCATATCCGGGTTCTCATTCATCAGACGCATGACTTCATCGATATCAGCCATGGTTGGCTCGGCAGGCGATACGCTTCCCGCACGTTCGCCATTGGAGACGATAGACAAATCTTCGTCGACAATAGGCGAGGCGACTGGTTCCACATCCGTCGTCTCGTCATCTCCAACAGGCGAAGGTGGGGCAGCGAAACGGGAGGCGGCGAGGCCAGTTCTTTTTGGCGGCGGCGGCGGCGACGAAACTTGGGCATACCGAGAAGCGGAGAGGCCCTTTGACGCAGGTGACAGCTGAGGGGGGGAAAATAGCGCGGGAGCGGATGGTACTTGCTCCTCCACCGGCTTCTCGATAGACTCTGTGACTTCTTCCTCCGAAAGCTGCACTTCCTTATCAGCCGCCACGGCCCACTCGCCCTCGGTTGCCGCATCTGTGTCCGGAGCAACTCCTGACTGATCAGCTGGCTGATCAACAAGCTCATCTGCGGCAGCCTCGGCGGGCTGTTCATGGACATCCACCCATGCTGCGGCGCCAGGTACAAAAGCCGTGGCGGTTGCAGAAAGCGATTTCTTATGGCCCGGATGGAATGGCTCGGTGCCAAACGGCGTTGCTTCGCTGAAGGATTGCATGTCATGCGTGTCCTTGAATTCAAACGGTGCCCAGTTCATCTTGGTAGGATCCGGTGAGAGTTCAGATGGGCTGACAGTGGCCTTCGTGTCTGTCGTCTCGGAGACCATGGTCGATGACATGGTCATGTCGGCGAGTCCTAGGTTGGACTCATCAAACGACTTGTCCTCCGCTGGAATAGCATCCTCATGGGGAGTAGATGTTTCCAACCGCGACTCGGGTACAGGCGTATCCTCCTTGGTGGGCTCGGCGAATAGCGGCACGGCATCGCCATCATCCACATTGGCCCGAGCTCTCTTGATACGGGACTCGTCCACAACGGGGCGGCCATCGGCATCATACTGCGCACCGCTAAGTGCGGGCGATTCCTGGCCCGCTGGAGGAACAATGGCAGCCGGCTGAGAAATCTTGGCAGATTTGACAAGATCGCTGTCGTTGATGTCGATCTTGCCAAAAATGGAGCCGCCCCGGTTGCCGACGCTCTCGGCTCCAGACATGACAGGACTCGTGAGAGAATTGGATAGCGAATGCGGTGTGAAAGCAGGGGCATCTGGGCGGAACTTGGGGCCCGAGGACGAGAAGCTGAACTCGCTCCGACCCGGGGAGAAGACGGGAGCATTGACATTGATTTTGGAAGAGCCGGTTGTTGGCAGACTGGGCAGGCTAGAACCGGCCGCGTTCACCCCCATGTTGAATGCCATGGGCTGGAAAGCATTGTTCGAGAAGCTGAATGCACCAGACTTGAAGGTGCTTGTGGGGTTGAACTTGAACTCGGGGGCCTCCACGTTTAGTTTCGAGAATGACGATACGCTGCCATGGCTAGGGCGGGACTTGTGAGCGGCACCAGCAGGCTTGCCAGACTCGTTGTCTATCCAGGGGTTGCTGGCGGTGGAGAAGCCACGCTGGTGGGGCATGAACTTGGAGAAGTCCATGTTCTGAACAGGCGTGCCCATATTGCTCGGATTCGTCTCGATCTCATCGTCCTCGGCCGGCTGAGCGTTGATCTGCTGCAGCGTGGGCTTGAACGCTTCTTGATTGGAGACGTCATCTTCAGTGAAGAACTTTTGGGATAGCGAATGTCCACGGCTATGAGGCCGGGGATGATGCAGGACAATGCCATCCGTGTCGCCGGCGAACTGATGGGGCTTCTGAGGCGCAAACTGAACCAACGGCTCAGCCGCATGCCCAAGGGCGGAGGTGACTGGAGCCGTCTCTGGCTTGTCGTTGTCATTGTGCGGGCTATAATCCTCATCATTGTCGAGCTGTGACCGCATTTGTTCCTCCAAGTGGTACTCTGCTTCGTCAATCTCCCTTTGCAGGCTGTCGCTGGCGTTGTGGCGGACCAAGCCCTGCTCAGGGCTCTTTGGTGGATCATTGGCCACGGGTTCCTCTTCAACCTCGCGGAGCTCTTGTAAGCGAGGCGAGGCCCTGACTGGGGGCTGGAACTGATGAGGCAATGTAGGGTACTGAAGTGACTGGTGACGCTGGTGCCCTGCATGGTGGCCTAGCATTCCATCAGGGGAGAAAGGCGATGTTGGTGTCATGATCGCGCTGAGGTTAGCAAGCGACGGTGAGCCAACACGATGGCCGTGGTGTTGTTGTAGCATCAGCTGCGGAGACCACGCATGCGGTGACGGGATCGAAATCGACGCGCGGGGGTTGTACTTGACGCCAAACGGCCCGGGCGAGACGCCAGCCGGAATTCCGGGGCTCTGGGAGGCGGATGTCACGAAACCGGGGAACGGAAACCCGTGCATCGCGTGGTTGCTCGATGCCGAAGACGTCGGCAGCGGCGGAGAGAAGGGGAGTGGCGGGAGGTGCGCCATTGTTGTGGATGCTGGGGAGATTGATAGCGGAGGAGGCTCCTCGTCTCCAAACGAAACTCCGAGTGCGCGGAGCTTCGCCTCGTTCAGCTCGTCGACATACTGCTTCCACGCTGGAGATAGTGTTAGAATTCGAATCGGAACCGCTGAGGCTTCAACCACCTACCATTCAAATCTGGAAGAAGCACCCTCCAGTCACCCTGATTCCGCTCCCTCACCAAGTCATCAGGGTCTGGCCAAGCACCCCTGCTTTGCGAGAGTTCCCCGAGGTCGACCTCTGCGGCCGGTTCGTACAAGTCGAATCCGTCAACATTGTAGCCCAGTTGCTGCCAACTCCGGAGCATGCGAGAGGTGTTGGACTCTGATAGGGGAATGGGGTTTTTGCCCGGTTGGCCACGTTCTTCATCCCTGGGAAGAAGCACCAGGATATTCTTGCCCCTCCAGGGCACCTTCTTCTTCAAACGCGGCGTCGTCGCAGCCATTGCCCGCTTGACAGCAGCCTTAGATGGTGTGGTGGGCAGATTGGAACCACCATCGGGCGCGACACCATAGCCGTTGGGCCCTGCGTCGCGGTCCGTGGTTGGCGTGTGAGGTCTCTCGATCGGCTTAGCAACCGGCTCGGACTCGCCTGCGTTGTCGGGCATTGCCCACGAACCCGCGGATGTCATTCTCACGGCCGTGTTTCCCGTTTTGCGGCTTAGGTGGGATTGCCGAAGTGTCTCGCTGCTAGACTGCTTTCCCAGACCGCCGCGGGAAGACTCTCTGCTCCGGCCGTTGTGTTTTTTTCGGCTTGCCTTTGGGGTGGTCTGGACGTTGTCGTCACCCAGCCAAGCAGCCTCGTCACCGGAAAATGAGTCGCTCAATGAAGAGTTCTCACTGTCTCCGTCGCTGAACCAATGCCGCTTTTCCTGCTCAACGGTGCCACCAGCGGTGTGTTGGCGGATCCAACCCTCGGTGATACCGTGTGCAACACGCCTTGCCCGGTTTGCGAGCACAGTTGCGGCTGCGCTAATCTCGGGCAGGCGCACCTCTGGTAGGAGGTCCTGCGTGGGCGGTGCGGGCCGCAGGAAGGGAGTCTGGAGCTCTAGACGATGGAGCGGCGAGTCCTCGGAAGCGTCGCTGCTCAAGCTCCGGTGGCTTGAACTCCGGCTGTTTCGAAGGTGAGGCGGATACGGCGAGCCCCACTGGTTCGCGCGGTATTCTGCAGCACCGCCGTCGTCGTCGTCGTTGTCGTCGTCGTCGAATCCTGCAGAACTGTGCGGCGGGGTCCTCAACAGCCCGAGGACTCGTTCGGGCAGTCTGGGGGCCGGCAGGGGCGGAAGCTCGGGAGACGCCTCGCCGTCGGCGGTCGACGCACTGGAGAGCGCAGGGGACGCAGTCGGCGATTTATACGGATCCCAGGGATCTTTGCGGCTTTCCTGTGCCGATGCACGAGGGGGGGTTTGCGGCGACAGCTTTGCGGATGTCGTTTTGACAGTTCTACTTGGGAAAAGCACAACACAACGTTAGCTTCGCCACGGTTGGGCTGCGAAATCCGTGGGCGGCTCAGCACAGCGCGCCTATAGGATTCAAGCTCACAAGAACGAGACCAGGGCAGACGAGTTGGTTGTCGTCTGCGCTGATTCTCTATACTCTTAAACTCCACGGCGTCGCAAACACACCACTCCGTCACTTTTAAGACAACACCGTTGTTGTCGGGGGCACGAGCCGGGGGTGCGTTGTCGTCGAGCGGATCGGGACGCGACGCGTTGCTGGCAAGCTGCAGAGGTCGGTGTGTTGGTCGAATCGGAAAAAAAGGGGGGTCAAATTAAAACGGTGGTATTTTACGTCTGACTGAATGAAACGAGCGACAAGAAGATAAAAAACCGACGTTGTGCGACCTTGAGGCACATCGAGGCGCGCGC